>PVKH010019960.1:0-14715 GCA_004027955.1 Chaetophractus vellerosus | reverse complement strand
TTATTAAAAATGTGCCCTGTGTTGCTTTGGTGTTCCATCTAGCTGTGTTCTGCCCAGAAGATTCATAATTACAGATCCTTTTAATAACTACTCAGTTGAAACCAGTGTGCTGATGGCAGCAGTGGTCTTCAGGCCATTTCAGTTGCCTTTCTCCCTCCCCCCCCCAATCATTGTCCTTGATTATTGTTTTTGATATAATTTATTAAACCTTCAAAACTGTTCTTTGTGTCTAGTTTTTGCTGGCTCTGTTTAGTCCACAATTCTTTTTTATTTCTTTGTCTCCTGTAATACCCCCTTCCCATGTGTTTTTGTCCTCTTTGGAATTTCATACACTGCTAGGGCTACTGGTTTTATATCTTCCTAAATCATACCATTAACCCCAGTCTTTCACTCTAGTGCCACATGTGCCTGCAGATCACATGAAACTTGATCATGTTGAAAAGCAGTGAGTTCCTGTTTTCCTGGCACTACACTGGTACTGGGGATACAAGGAGGAAAATCTGACAAAAGGAACAAAACCTCATGAACATAGCCATGAAAGAATTATGTTTTGGGAGCTCCTCTTCATCACACAGACTGCAATCTTAATAACTTTCTTCTGTTGGATTGTCTGTTTAAGTCTTGGTGAATTTAGTTCTATAATGCCTTTTACTTAATTTCTCCAGTCATTAACCCAGTATTCTGGAATGGTGGATCTCAACCTTTTTTGTAGAAGAATGGCTTAGAACCAGTGAAGAAAAAATTATTCTAGTCAGGGAAAACAGCTGAATGTTCAGTACTTCAGTTGATTGGAAAACTTGAATTAAAAGATTCTAGGAATTCAGGATATTTTTATGTGGGCTATATTTTATTATAACAGCTTCAGGCTATATTTAATTTTAGAGGGCCACCTTTATGCTAGAAACCATCCTAGATAATGAAAATATAGCACTAAGACAGTCTCTTCCCTTATGGAGCTAATGTTCTATTAATAAGTGAGACATATTTAGTATCTTCAGGTACCCCAAAGTCCAAGATTTATAGGTTGGGAAGCAAATGCTTTGGATTTTAAAAGTCAATTCCTGGGGAGCAGATGTAGCTCAAGTGGTTGATCAGCCTGCTTCCCATATTTGAGGTCCTGAGTTCAATCCCCAGTACCTCCTAAAATAAAGCCAATGCCTACATTATTAGAATCTTTCCTAATGATCTGGCTTACTCCTTGTTCCTCTATAATTATACAAAGTCCACCATTCCCATTACCTCATGATGTTGAATCTTAAGTTTCTGAACTTGGAGATCACATATAATGCCTGGCATTCCATCTGACCTTAAGTCAACTTTAGGAAAAACACTAATTTATCCCCTATCTTTGTCCATCTTATTTCAGTATACTACCTAACTAAACATGGGTTGAAATGTGACATCATTCATAGGATAACAGGAACGTATGGCTAAACTATCAACGCTTGTGTATTAAAAATGATTTCCGGGAGTGATTGTAGTTCACTGGTTGTGTGCCTGCTTCCTATGTATGAGGTCCTGCCTGGGTTCAATCCCCGGTACCTTCTAAACAAATTCATTGGAGAGCAGATACAGTAGTTCAGTGGTTGAGTGCCTGCTTCCTACATATGAGGTCCTGGGTTCAATCCCTAGTACCTCCTTAAAAAAGATTTCAATCACCCTGTGGCCTATTTCAGTGATTATTTGGAATCACTTAAGTGGCAATTTGACAAATTTGGACCAAACCTTATTGATTTGAGTAACAAAATCTGTAAGTAGAAAATGCAGAAGGGTCAGAATTAGCCTTTGGGATCTGAGAGTGTGCAGACAGGTTTTGAGGCTGAACCTAGTGATTCAAAGGACAGAAGACTCTCTGCTTCTGACTTGTCAAGTCTCTTGCTTCTCTGTTCTTAAAATCCTATTTCATGAAAAGTTCACAAATTGTAGGAAAAGTTTGCCACTTCTGGCCTACTCCTAAAAGTTGGTAGGTGGTCACATGGATTTTGCACATGCTGTTGTATTTTCTGAAAGCAAAGATTGTTATAGTCTGCCCATATAATCTGTATTATGGGTAAACTATTTAAAGAATTATTTACTTCATCATGGTGACAAACACCTTTATCTGTTGGATGTGCCTCTTTATTCTACGTTCTAGTCTCTTCCCGAGGAAATCAAAGTACCAAAGAGATACTTCTTAATATATTGAATTTTGATTTTATTGATATCTAGTCCAACTCCCCTCACATTATCCATAGGAGTAGCTCCTATTGGTTGAGTTCGAACTATGTACCAGACACATAAAACCATGTGCTTTATAATATCTTTAATCTTCCCAGTAACCCTTGAGTTAGGTAGTAGTATCCCTACATACTGTATCTCTCTGAGGCCTAGAGAGATTAAGTGATTTAGCCATGGTTTTACAGCAAATTTGTGACAAAGCAAGTAGTAGAAGTAACTTTCTACTGTTTTCATTTTTGCTTTTCTCTATAAATACGCAGTAAGCTCTTTAGAGCCAGAAACAAAACGTTTTCTTAGGTTAGACTTATTCTGGGGAGTTTTGAATTATAAGCTAAAAAGGAAAAAGGATTTATTCTAAAATATGTTTTAAATTTTAAAAAATTAACTTGCTGTTGTATTCCTCTGTTACCCCTGCCCTAAGCATTGTTCAAAGAATGCTTCCTTTGCCATGTTTTGTGACTGATACACTTGTGATTCTTTGTATAAACAAAAGCTTTGAGTTTTTTAGAAGAAAAGAATAAAAGTTAAGTTGGTAAATAGTAAGTATAGCTTGGTGGCTTTGATTATTCCCCCAGCAAATTTGAACATTCAATTCACCCAATATTTAGGGTGCAGACATATGATACAAGGTCATACTGTCCTCCATTTCTTAGTATTAGTTGAAGCAGGTGAGATGTGCTATTTTATATTTGGGTCAGCTACTTCTGTGTAAACAATAATTTAAAGTTTACCTGAAGCTATTCTGAAAGTTAAATCATGAGGTGTGTTGTCAAAACACTCATAAATACCAGATATTCAGAGAGCCCTTCAAGGAGATCCCTACTTTTACCTTTGCAAAGGTAAAAAAAAAAAAAAAAAAGAAAAACTGATAAAAGTCATACTTAATCTTTACAATTCCACTTTACAGTTGAGGGCACTAACATTGAAGAGAGCTTTAATTAATTTTTAAAGTCACAAAGGTAGTTGTTAAGCTATGATTCAAATACTAAATAACTTCGGCAAAAAAAATAGAGCCCAAAAGTATTGTTGATAAGGTTTTTAATTTTCTATTTTGGTGGTGTTTCTCCGGCTCATTCCAATACCTCTTACTTCCCTCTACCACATGTTCTATATTGTATTTTCTCCCCTGTATTTACGCTCAAAATTTTTCCTTTTTTTTGAAGATTGCTTTCATTCCTTTTCAAAAGTTTTCAAACTTGGAAGCAGGAAATTCTGGAACCATATTCATAGGCTTGGAAATTTACTGAGAAACACTTCAGAATGCCCTGTCCTGTCAAAAAGTTTCATTTTGAATTATGTTATTTAGGAAGAGGGCAATAAAGTGTTCTCTCTGCTTGCTGATCGATACATGGTTTCTCACATTTTGTCCTGGATATCTGTCGGGAGATGGGGTAGAGGTTTGGTAAGTAATAGTTTGATTTTGTGTTTCAGGGGTTTCTCATTTGAGTCACATATTTGAATTTATTTTATTTTGGCCTTTTTTTCTCCCTAATGATTCTTTTTTATTTATTTATTTTTAAATATTTGTTTATTTTACTTTATTTATTTCCCCCCTCCCCCATTTGGTTCTCTTGTCTGTCTGCTCATTCTCCAGGAGGCACTGAGAACTGAACTTGGGACCTCCCATATGGTAGATAGGCGCCCAACTGATTGAGCCACATCTGCTTCCCTCCCTGGTGATTCTATTTGTAATATTAACTGAAAATCTTTGTGCTAATGTTCTTTTGATATCCCCTCCATCCCCACTAGCATGTATTGGCACAATCAAACTTGAAGGAGGACATAGGTAAAAAGTATAATATGGAATATTTTCCACTAGGTTTATGAAATCGTTTTCCTTTTTTAGTTACATACTTGCCATATTCAACCTGAAAATTATTTACAGAACAACTTAAGTGGTATAGTTTGAGCCAGAACTCTTGGGGCTATTTTGAGTCTCTTATTTCTATAAACATAGCATCAATTCTCTTAATCCTTAAGGTTGAAAAAGATGGTCTCCTGTTACATTAGAAAATATTTAGGGTCTTAATGTATTTCACTCTGAAATTTTTACTTAATTGTATAGTAAATAGCAAATATTAATCTAAAACACGTTTTAGATTGATCAGAATCAGGTATTACTGTTGCTTTGGCCCTAAATGTGTTTTTTTTTTGTTGTCTGTTTTTGTTTTTTAATATCCCCCCCTCTCTGCTTGTTCTTGCTGTGTGTTCATTTTTGCGTTCTTCTGTGTCTGCTTGTCTTCCCCTGCTGCGGCGACCCACCGAGTCAGCTCACTGCATGGCGGCTTGCCCTTGCTCAGGGGGGCTTTCCCTGCCCGTGGCGGCTTGCCTTCTTGAGACAGTCTGCCTGCTCGAGGAGGCCCCGGGAACCGAACCCAGGGCCTCCCATTTGGTAAACCAGAGCCCTACCAATTGAGCTATAGCCGGTTCCCCTAAATGTTTTCTTAACCCAGTACCCTTGTTGGATTTAAACCCATTCATGTTTCTCATGTACCTTAGATAGGTGTGCAAAGGTGAACCCTGCATGTCTTTGTGATTTCTCTTCTATGACTTGAAGTTGTAGAAGTGACACCAAAAATGTTAGCACATCCATTTTTTTCTGTCAAAAAGTGTTCTTTGAAAATTAGATATCTGAAAGAAGTACTTAAGTTTTCATAAACTCCACTTGGAGTAGAATTTACTAATTAATGATTCATAAGAGCTAGGTTCTTCTGCAAAATCAGTGAGAACATGAGTTTTTGAATATGTATAATATTTGGTTTCTTTTCCTGCCTTTTGATAATCCTATCTTTAAGAACAAGGCCCTAATGCAATCTAGAAATGATTGAGGACAAGAATATATCAGAAATACTCCACTTTCAATATCCTGTTTATATTAACCGGAATTAGCAAGATAAAATTGGGAATTTCATCCAAGACACCAGGTAGAACTATTAGTCCATTGAAAAATTTACTTTAAAAAAATATAGTTGGAGGCAAGATTGTGCTGATTTAAAGCAATCAGTAATGAAGGCATCTTTGAAATTAGTCTGTTAGGAAATTCATCTGGTATATAAAATCTTTGTTTATTCAATGGATTCCATGGGTTTTCAGGAATTCACCTATTCATAAAGCAAGGAAAAGCTATAAATACAAGCCTCCATTAATATTTAAAAATATGTCCATTTATTTTTACAAGTGACACCCCAGATTTTATTACAGTCACTAACAAAGTTTGTTGGAATCTAGATTTTATAACTTCTTTGCTTTAGCATTTTTTAAAAAGTTAATGGAAAGTTTAGGTTAGATTAAGAAAATGAGGCCTTGCGTAAGGGAACTGTGTGAGATATTTAGAGTGCATAAGTTGATATTTCTGTTAAAGGGGAGAGAGCAATACTGATTTGACAATGATTAAAAGTTAGTGCTTGTGTTTAGAATTTTTTTCCCCCTGTGGAGTTTGGATTGGAAATTTAGAACTTGTAAATTATAACTTGTGCTGAAACTTAACAACTATCTTTAGCCTATGATACTGTAGCAGCCCCAGCCATTGCTCCTACATCTCTAACTAAAGAGAGGTATAGTCACCCTTCTTAGAAATAACTTCCATACTTTGTCCCTGCCCATCTGCTGGTTACCATGGTTTCTAACATTCATTCTAGGGACCAAGGCGAGAACAAGAGAGAGAGGAGTGGTAACCAGAATTGTCTGAACCACCTTAGTTTGACCATTTGGATGATAACTTATATGAAAAGTAATCTTTTACTAAGATCTGCTTATAGTTTCAAAGCTTGATTTTTTTCCCTTTGATATCCAGGAGCCCTATAGCAATGTCTTTTTAAAAGAAAGTGGAGGGAAAAAACTACAGACTATTATTGCAAAAAATTGAAAATAGAGAAGTAGTTGTTGGGAATGGAGTTGGGGGGATTAGCATTAGGGAGGTAGGAGATGATACAAATAAGAATTAAGTAATTTGTGGTCTGATTTGCTTTCTATGTGTTTTACTTACAAATGACATGAATTCAGTGTTTCATTCCTTAAGCAAGCATTTGGGGAAGAATGGAAAGCCAGTCTAGAGGTCCAGATTTGCAGCAGTTGCTCTGTTCCCAGGTAGTAGCAGTGGCTCTAATGTCAGTTCAAAAACAACAGCACCTCCAAAGGAAGAATCTCAATAAATCATGAGTCTTGTCTTCACCATCATTAGCTATCAGATAGGAGAAGACTTCCTGAGGAGCATTCTGATGGTTTAAGATTGTCAAAAATGTATATTAAGAAAGAGAAATTAGGTCTAGGATTTTTTTTCTTTCTCCTTATTCCTTCCCCTGATATAATTAACTAACATTTTACAACTAAGATAATTTTTTTTTTTTAAGGTTTGTTTATTTCTCCCCACCCCCTCATTGTTTGTACTTGCTGTGTCTGTTCATCTTCTCTGTTTCTTTAGGAGGCACTAGGAACTGGACCCGGGACCTCCAGTGTGGGAAGGAGGCACCTAATTTGCTTGAGCCACCTCCATTCCCATCATTATGCTTTTCCTCCTGTGTCTCTTGTTGCGCCAGCTTGCCGCACCTGCCAGTCACTTCAGCCTGCTGTCTTGCTCATCTTTTAGGAGGCACTGGGAACCTCTGCTCCCTGCTTTGTTGTGTCTCTCATTAGGTTTTTCTTCTTGTGTCTCTTGTTGCATCATCATGTTGTATCAGCTTGCCATGCTCCCTGTCTTCTTTAGGAGGTACCAGGAACTGAACACGGACCTCCCATGTGTTAGGCGGGAGCTGAGCCACATTCTCTTCCCACAACTAAAATAATCTTTTTTTTTTTTTTTTTAAGATTTATTTATTTTATTACATATCTCCCCTTCCCCCCGCTGCGGCGACGCGCCGAGAGTGGTCACTGCGCAGGCGCGGCTTTCCCCGCTTGTGGGCGGTCTCTGCGTCCGTTCACGGCCGGCACTTGATTCAGTTTGCGGGTGGCTGGCTGCGCTCCATCCGCGGGCGACCTGCCCTGCCCGTGGCGGCTCTTGCCCTGTCCGTGGCAGCTTCTTGCCCTGCCCACGGCGGCTCCGGCCCGCCCATGGCGGCTTGCCATTCTCAGGGCGGTCTGCCCGCTAGGAGAGGTCCCCGGGAATCGAACCCGGGGCCTCCCATGTGGTATGCCGGCGCCCTATCCACTGGGCTATCGAGCCGGCCCCTAAAATAATCTTAACGCTTGCTTATAATCTTTTAGAATGTTTATTCTCTTAAAATCTTTCATGAGCTGGCACTGCAGAAATCTCCATTTTTATGGATACAGTTTACAATTGATCTTTTTCCCAATGACTATTAGGTCAATAACCATTATATATCTTATATATATATATATATATATTATATATTATATATATATATCTTATGTATATATAATTGACTATCATCCCCAAATTGGGAGAGATTGCCTTTTTAAAGTCAGTGGCCATTTTGCCTCTGTTATCAAGGCTTCTAACCTACAGGTTCAGTTTTGTTCTTGGCTTTGACCCTGAATTGAGAACTGAGTAGAGTCCTCAGCTCTACTCAAAATATATGAGTCAAATAAATTTTCCTCAAAAGTTGGGTTATTGAGCCCACTCCAGTCAGGGGACACTGAATATTGGTTTTAAATAAAATAATACTGTTACTCATTTTATATGTTTGAAATTAACACTTTAAAGAACCACACAAACAATTTAAAATGTAGCTGAATTTGTTGTAGGCCAGAGAAATATGCCTATGACATGAAGACATAACTCATGGTTCTTGATTATTTGCATTGTAAGAACATAAATATCAGTACTCAGAGTAATTAACTTTGAAGTGAGAGTTTATATGTGGGATAGCTGGTATCTTTGGAATCTACTTCAAAGGAATTATGAAAATACCTGTGAAAATTTAGTGTTACGAACTCCCGTTTTTTTTTCTCATGCCCAGTTGTCAATTTATAAATCAGGCATGAAAACAAACAAAAAACTCATTTTCCAGATCATGGGGTTCATTTTCTTCAATCTAGGAATAGTTATGATTTTATTTCTCCCCTCCTATTGAGTTTGTAGGAGCAATTGACATGTCAGTGAAACCTGATTAAGTATGTTAGATGATATTAGAGGATTTGAAATGCCAACCGTAGAGGTGTTTAGTAGTTAGGTTTTATCATTGACCTTGAAGATTTACCGTGGAAACTCATAATGCAAGACTGAAAAAATCGGTTTCAAATGTGAACCTTGAAACTTAAAAATTACTGTTGGCTGTTACAACACAGTTACTAAAACCAGGATATTGAAGTACAGAAAAGTCTATTGTTGCCGACTACCAGGTCTCTTGGTTTAGAGAATTTAATCCAGGATGTATCTAAATCCTGCAACAAACTATTTTATTTTTGTCTTATTTTCAGATACTAGTTTAACAGGTCCTCTGTCCTGCTGATTAGCTTTGAGCAGTGTTTTTGCTTTGGAAGGAAACTTGCATATACATCTTGTTTTCTCTTTTGAGTGTTTCTTTTTACTGCAAACTAAAGGAAGAGTTGAGCCCAGCATTCACACAGCTTGTTCTCCAACTCCATGGTAATGCCTCAGTTTTTTCTCATGTCACCCTAAATGTGATTTTTTTTAAAAAACAATTTAGCTTTGTTTTTCTTTATGAAGTGAAGAGTAGATAACATGAGTCCCTATTGTCCTTTACTACTAGAACATGGAATCAGGAGCAGTTGTTGCTATGTCTTTTCAAAATTCATGAATTTTTCTTCTCTGGCCTAGAAGTCATATTGAATCTAATCTTTATTATGTAATTTATAGGATAAGCAAATTCATTGGATCTTCTTCCTGTTTGGTATACCTAATAATGATATATTATGTTTACACATCTGAAATGCCAACCTGAAGTTATGCAGAGGAAGGGTAGGGTATATTATGAATTACAGGCATTTTAAGGTTCCCCATCCTTAAAAATAAAACTCACCTTCTGAGGGCCAGATATATTCATTATACTTTTTAATTTCATTGTATCTGGTCATTATATTTATCACCCATGGATAAGGCTTCTGCCCTAGTCTCTAAAGATAGTTGTATGTGCTAACTTGTGTTTTGCCTTTCTAGCTGCATAGATATATAATGGTTATTGCAAACTGCTCATTTTAAAATGGTTTCCAGTATGGACTGCTTCTGAGCCAGTGATGGAATGATTACATAGAGGAGGAATGTGTCATTTGGAATCCAGGACCATTCAGCAAGGATAAACTGCCTGATTATATGGTCAGAGTGCTCAAATTCATGTGGAATACAAATTTCTTTCTCTTCCATCCCCTTAAAGAGCAAGGTTTGTCAGTATCACAGTTCCCCTTATCTAGCTACTCTCCTTTTCATACCCAAAATAGTGCCCTTTCCTAGTTCTGTCACTTCAGGGTGTCAAAGGGAGTTGAAGTGTCAGTGACTAAGTACAGCAAATCTGTTGAATGATTTATAGGAAGCAAATGAAAGGAATTTGTTTACCACTTGCAGTATAGAGAGTTTTGATTTTTAATTTCTGATTTTGCAAAGTCAAAGACATTTCCTGATGGTTAGTTCCAGTTGAGTTATTCAATATTTTTTCTCCTTCCCTCTTACTAACTTAAGCTTTTCATGTTAATTTTCTGTAACTAAAAGCAGTTATGTGGAATAGGCTTTTTAAATTTAAAGCTTGTACTAATGATAATCAGACAACAGTCACTTCCTTTTTCTAAGTTGTATGTAAATAAAATACCATTTCAAATTTGATTTGCAAGTTAGAAAATCATCCAGAACAGTTTAATTGTTAGAACTGTTTTTCCTTTACACACTGATAATGGAAAAATAAGTCAAAGACACAGGTAAATTGATCAACTTGTATTTTGTCTTTGTGAGAAATATATCTGTTTTTCACTCATTTGTTAAAGGAGCAGACAAAATTTCAAACTGTAGCAAACTAATACCTTTGGCTTGACTAAGTGCTGTATTTCATTAAGGAACAGAATTTGTGATTCTTTTCCACATACTTTAAGATATGACTCATCTTTATTAAAATTGTGAGACCTGAAACTACTCCCATGTTACTTAATTTTATGTCCTTCCATGTTTACTGTGCCTGACCTTCAAGATTTCGTGACTGATGGTGAAATGGAAGACTGCCAATGCAGAAATTTGGGGGAAAATGGGATCTGAAGAATGCAAGGGGAAGTAGGAATTCATTTCTAGCATTCCCAAACCTGCTTTGTCACATCTACTCCAACTACAGACAGAGGAAAAAAACTGAGTTCATGGAAATTACCAGCTAAGATATAACATCTGTCTTTAATGTTTTTAGGAAATATACTGAAAAGGTAAGTGAGATGTCTGTTTTTAAGAAAGACTCTTAGGTATTTTTAAACCAGTTCCATGTTGGTAAAGATGCAGCTTCTTTACTCTGAGCTTTCAGAAGGTCTTGCAGTGATTTAGTATGGTTCTGAATACTGTGGAAAGAAAGGTGGTAACAGAGCTTTGTTCTTTACTTCTCAGCATTGAAGCCAAAACTTGAAGTTTATGAAGTGCTGAAGTGTTGCCCTTTTGTGCCCAAATCCTTTTTTTTTTTTTTTTGGGTTGTTTAATTACTTTATTTTGGTTGTTTTAGATTCATCCTTCAAGGGAACTATATCTCTTGCAAAACTTTTAAATGCTTCAAACATTCTGCCAGACTAAATTTGTATTTGAAATATAGTCAAATAAGAGTAATCTGAAATTATGGGGTTTTATAAGTCTCAATGTATTTAGCATATTCTGTATTGCTTTTGTAGATAATTCAGAAGTTACTAGGATTAAATCATTCCACATATATTACACACCTGTGTAATAGGCGTTGTGCCAGGCCCTGGAATTTAAAGATGGACCAGCACATGGTTGCTGTCCTCAAGAAGTTCATTCTTAACGGCTACCAGTACAAATAGAATTCTAGTTTAGGAAATCAAACTCTTTAATAAAAAGAAGCTAGTTCCATTTCCTCGTCACCAATCCACACTAACATAGTATGTTAATCTGAATATGATAAAGTCTATTTGGAAGATCGTGTGTGTGTGTAACATTTACTAACATGCCGCTGTTATTAAAACCTACTTACAGATGAGAAAAATAAGGCAGAGAAGTTAACTTGCCCAAATTTGCACTACTGATTTAGGACCAATATTTGAACCTATACAGGCTGATTCCAGAACTTACACTCTTAATTTGAGTGTGATATTTATAGATGTTAGCTAGATAGGAGTGATGATAAAATATTCCACATTAAATAAAATTTGCCTAGTTTTTAAAATGGAAAGTACCAACAGCAAAGAACAATTAAAAACATAATAGTAGATAAACCTAGTATAGTACTAAAAATTGCCCTTCAACTCCTAGCTCCAAATAGCCATTTTGTCAAAGACCCAGTCCTTCCCCTCCCTGCCCCAAACTTAAAGAACTGGAAGCAAGGAAGCAGGGTGAACAGAGCTAATCAGTTATATTTTATCTTGTTTTGGCACATGGACATTTCCTTTAGCTGCTAAATCATGAAAAAATATGAAATTGTTCAAACTTAAGATTCTTAAAAAATTAGATTAGGTTATATGCAATAGTAAAGAAAACGACTCTTGAGAACCCCAGGTAGGTAATTTACTTCCTGTTGTATGCGTAGTTTACTTGAAGCCTCTGCATCTTTATCCCTTGTTGTTTTATACTTCTGTAAATCTGATTTTACCTTTAATAAACTGTTTTCTGAAGTGTGTGGGGTTTTTTGTTGTTGTTGGGTTTTTGTTTTGTTTTTTGTTTTGTCTCATTTCCCCCTAGGTTCCATATCTTTTTTGTCACCTTATGTATATTATTGCAGCCCCTTTCAAAATTGGTGGTTCAATGAAAGTAAGAGCACCTACTATAATATCTCATACTGTTGAGAAACATGTATGCCAATTCTTGCTCTTAGCTCAATGCAGATTCCACCCAGTACTAAAACTGCAAATTTTTAAAGGAAAGTTGTCAAACCAATGTGAGCAGTGGTGGAGTATGTACCTCACGCAGTGTGACAAGGAAAACCTGCCCTGGTGAATAGAGTTAACCACGTGAATAATGAGTTATCTGGGTAAACAATTTTGACCTTATTTCTTCTAGATATCAAGGTTTCTTAAACTTTAATGTATATATGAGTCACCTGGGGATCTTGTTAAAATGTGGATTCTGATTCAGTAGGCCTTGGATCAGCCTGAGAGTCAGCATTTCTTTTTTAAAATATTTTTTTGAGATATAATTCACATAGCATAAAATTCTTTACCTGAAAGCACACAATTTAGTGGTTGTAGCATATTCAGAGTTGGGCAAACATTACCACTAGTTTCATCCACATTTTCATCATACCTTTAAAAATATATATACACATTAGAAGTAACTCCCTATTTCCTCCCTCCCTCCAACCCCTGGCAACCACTAATCTTTCTGACTCTGGATTTGCTCATTCTGGACATTTTATATACATGAAATCATACATTACATGGACTTGTCACTTTTTTTTCAGCGTAGTGTTTTCAAGGTTCATCCATTTAGCATGTTCAGTACTTCATTGTTTTTTATGGCTGAATAATATTCCATTGTATGGATATGTTAATCCATTCATCAGGTGATGGACATTTGGGTTGTTTCCACTTTTGGCTATTATGAATAATGCTCTCAACATATGTAAACAAATTTTTGTGTGAACATGTTTTCATTTCTGTTGGGTATACCCCCAAGAGTGGAGTTGCTGGGTCACGTGGTAACTAAACATTTTGAGGAACTGCCAAACTGATTTCCAAAATGGTTGTACCATTTGAGAATCTGCATTTCTGACAAGCTCCCAGGTGATGCTGAATAGCAAAGCTGTAGATTACATTTTAGTACATATAAAGGGAACCATTTGGGACATGAACTTTAACAATTCAGCAGGCAAAATCTAGCCAAGAATGTGTTTTTGGCTTTCATGGGACTTTGGTGCCTCCTATCTTCCAACATTAGTCTTATTGCACCTGTACTTGTTCTAGTCCTTGAACTCTTCATGTAGTGTTATATTTGCTACCTGAAGTAGAAGAGAATCTTCATCTCAGGTTGAAAGAAGCAGCTTTAAGTTAAAACTGCCTACATAACTGGCAGAGTACTGATAAAGATTTTTGGCAGTGTTCTACAGAATACCCGGGTGGCTCATCATCAGCAAGATGCAGATAGTTTTCACGGAAAAAGAAATGAACCGTGGGCACAAGGGGAAGAGTAAAGGGAGGTGGACCATTCCTTTCCAGTTTAGTTCAACAAACATTTTGATCTGTTTTAGGTGCCTTGAGGAAATGAAAGGTCTTGTGGTGGAGGCAGACAAACATGACTGAGTACATTTTATTCACTGTTAGGTTAGACCTAAGGAAGGAGGATTGAAGGAAGACTTCGTGGAGATGGAACTCCTAAACTCAATCCCTTTCTTCATTGAACTAAGATTTGACCTGTTACAGGAGATCCAGTTTCTGTGCTTTTTTGTTCACATTTGTGATAGGCTTCCCTAGATGTGCAAAAGCAAGTATAATATCAAAAATAAATATAGCTTAAAGACTTCCTGGGATTCATATGAGGTAGAGATTATTTCCATTTTGTATGAGTTGAGGCTAGTAAGTGGTAAAAATTAGAAACATTTTGGAGGTGATACTTGGAATAAACCAGGACTTTAGAAATAAGTGTATGATATGGATATGTTCTAAGATGATGGGAGAACAGTAACTAAAACATTGAGGTCACAAATGGTAGAGCAGATAATAGCTATCTTTTATTCAACAGCTACCATGTGCTCAGGTGCTGTGCTAAGCTACAGGTATGAAAAAGAAAGTTAACTGCCCTCAAGACAATCAAGTGAGATATATTTTAAGTGTAATAAAATGATCTGTATAAAAATAGTATGTTGAGGTGCAAAAGTACTTTTTAGGGAAGCATGATTAAATCTGGCCTGGCCATTGATTCTCTTTGGATTACTTGGTTCTTGAAAGGAAAAGGAAATACAAATGTAAAGGTAAATTATGTTGGGCAGAAATGGTCTAAAAATCTGAGCATGTGGCCAGTGAGTTTCAAATTCTTTCCCCTTAGTTCTTGTGTGACTTTCATCTGTGATTAGTGGAGGTGCAGGGTACTTTGTCTGGTTCTCAGTTTTTAAAAAAGTGAATTACTATTGAGACAACCAAGAAGATGGCAGAGTAAGGCACTCCAAGGGTCAGCTTGTGCTACAGGGCAGTTATTAATCACCCAGAGCTAACTAAAGCACCTGGTTGGGGGCTCCAGGGGACTGGAAAATCATCCTGCACCATCCTGGAAAGAATGGAAGAAGGAGACTGCCCAACTGCAGAGAAGATTCGTGAGTAGAATCCAACCACAGAGGCTGGTGCCCGTCCTCCACTGGTGGCACAAGCCACCTCAGAAGATATTCTGTGGCTGGAATTGGAAGCTCCATTTCCCAAAAAATAGGAGAGGAAGAGGCAATTGGGCACCAACTTAAGCTACTG
>PVKH010019959.1:0-14713 GCA_004027955.1 Chaetophractus vellerosus | reverse complement strand
ATCTGTTAAAAATATAAGAGTCTCTCACGTGACCATGGGGATGCACAAGTCCAGGTTCCACAGGCAGGCTGCAATCCAGGAGCTCCAATGAAAGACTGATGAAGGGTCCTCAATGAGTTTCTGGGAGAAGTTGACTGTGAAATGATGAGCTGGGAAATTCTCTCTGAATGTTGAAATCAGTTCCCTTTTATGGCAATCAACTGAATGGGTAAAACCATCATCCATTCTTGATCCAATTTCCCTGATTGATGCAGATGTAATCAGCCATCTATGCAGTAAACTCACTGGTGATCGAAGTCCATAAATGTTCCTGTATTACAGTTAGTCCAGTGCTTGCTGGACCTAATACCTGGACACAATTACCTGGCCAAGTTAACACATTAGCTTAACCATCACAGTTTGTAATTCCTCTTTTTTCTCTATATGATAGAAAAGAAAAATTCATAAAGTGACAATTACAAATCTGTATTAATGGATACACAGTATATAAATATGTAATCTGTTACAAATCAATGTAAAAGGGGAAGGACAGCTGTATAGGAGCAGAGTGTTTCTATAGTATTGAAACTAACCTGGTGTTATTCAAACTAAATTGTTATAATTCTTAAGATGTTAATTGTCATAGCCGAAAGGAGAAACTTGCCCAACATTGGAAGATAATGTCAAACTTTAGCTACAGAAAGACTAGTATACAGATATTCACTATTATTAATAATTGTCAGAAAGTGGATAAGGAATAGGAAATTAGGCTTAAAATGTACAGAGTTCTTATATGGAATGATGGAAATGTTTTGGTAATGGATGGTAGTGATGGTAGCACAACATTGTGAACACAACAGTGCTGAAATATATATTTGAATGTGGTTAAGAGGGAAAATATTAGGTTATATATATGGTAATAGAATAAAAATATTAAAAAGAATCCATGGGACTGCACTACACAGTGAATCTTAAGTTAAACCATGGACTAGAGTTAATAGTACAATTATAAAAATGTGCTTTTATCAATTGTAATAAATGTACCACACCAATGCAAGATATAAATAATAAGGTGGTCTATGGAATCCTGTATTTTATGCATGATTGTTCTAAAAATACACAACTTATCTAAATAAAAAGTTGAAACATCCAGTGACCTTAAACTGATTAATAGATAATTAAAATATAGTATATCAAATAATGTAGGGAACCAGCTGTGGCTCAATTGGTAGAGCCCTGGTTTACCATATGGGGGGTCCCAGTTTCGGTTCCCAGGGCCTCCTCGAGAAGGCAGGCAGCCTCGAGAAGGCAAGCCGCCTCAAACAGGCAGGCCGCCGGGCAGTGAGCTGACTCGGCAGGATGCCGCAGCAGGGGGAGACAAGAAGACACAGAAGAACACAAAAGCAAAAATGAATGCAGCGAGAACAAGCAGCAATGGGGGGATATATAAATAAATAAAAAATAAATCTTTAAAAAAAATAATGTAGTGTTACTTGACAATAAAAATGAATGGGACTGCTGTGGAAGACAGTTCAGTGGTTCCTCAGAAAGCTAAGTAGAGAACTACAATATAATCTGACAACCCCACTACTGGGTATAAAGTCCAAAGAATTGAAACCAGGGATTTGAACAGATATTTCCACATTGATGTTCATAACAGCATTATTCACAATTGTCAAAAGATGGAAGCAACCCAATTGTCCATCAACTCATGTATTGACAAATAAAATGTGGTATACATGCAATGGAATATTATTGAACATAAAAAAGAATAAAGTCCTGATACATGCAACAACATACATGAAACTTGAAGACATCATATTGAATGAAATAAGCCAGACGCAAAAGGACAAATATTGTATGATCTCCCTGATTTGAAACAATTAGAATAAGCAAATCCAGAGTCAGAATCTAGAATATAGGTGACCAGGGAATGGGATGGGGATAGGGAATGGGAGGTTAAAGCTTAAAATGAGTAGTGTTCCTATTTACAAGGATGGAAATATTTTGGTAACGGAGATAGTGATGGTAGCAAAACATTTTGAACACAATTAACAACACTGAAATATATATTTGAATGTGGTTAAGATGGTGAATGTTAGATTGCATATATCGTGACAGAATAAAGAGTTTAAAAAGTACTCATGGAACTGTACTACATGCACAGTGTACCCTACTTTGAACTGTGGAATTTAGTTGGTGGTACAACTATAAAAATATGCTGCCATCAATTGTGACAGGGTTTCCACACCAATGCGGGGTGTTGATGGTAATGTGGTATATGGGAATCTTATATTTTATGCATGATTTTTCTGTAAGCCCACAACTTCTTTAATAAAGAAAAAAAAATGAAAGAGGCACTGTTGTATGTTACAATATGGATGAACCCTGACTCGTTATGCTAAGTGAAAGAAGCCAGTCCCCAAAGGACACATTGTATGATTGAATTTATATGAAATGGCCCTAGTCAGCAAAGCTAGAGACAGATATGAGATTTTTGGTTGTGCAGGGTGAATTGGTGGGGGATGGGGACAAATGGGAAGTGACTGCTAAGAGAATGAGAATGATGTTCTAAAATTAGATTGTGGTAATGGTTACACGACTCTGAACCTGCTAAAAATAACAGCTTTTGCACTTCAAATGAGTAAATTGTATGCTACATGACATATATCAATAAAGCTGTTTAAAAACTGCCCCTGTACATTATAAAGAGGAAACAAAGCCCAAATGTGTTTAACAAATCTGCCTGGTTGCAGATACTGGCTAGGCTGTGATTGGGTGGGTAGTAAAGTAAGGACACTGGGTTAGGAAACTCAATTAGGAAAAGGGCTCGGAGACAGGAGAGCAATTGACAAAGACAAAAGGAGGTCATCACAGTCTGATGGTGTCAGTCTGAGCATCCACATTATTTTAAGATAATGGTTAGCAGAGCTATTGGGGAAGTGTAGAAAGGGGATGATGTACCTCTGGCTAAAAATACAGGGTTAAGAATGTTCCACTGGCAGCATTCTAGAGTCAAGAGAATTTGTCTTATAAGCCTTTAGGACCCTCTGGGTGCAAAAAGTGTCCTACCTGTGTTTCCTAGGATGGAATCAAATACAAGGTAGTGAGCCTCCCAGTTTGCTGCTGCCAACATAGGATCAAACCAGAGACTCAAAAGGAATCACCTCTCAGATCAAGACTCCTAATGGCTTTAACAATCAGTTTGGAATTAAATTCATCCCCAAACCTGCCAGATATTACCAATGCCCTTTTGTCATCTTTTCCTTCCCCAAGTAAACTTGACCACTTATCTTTGTGTCTCCACTGGGCCCATACATAATCCCATGGCAATACATATAGCCCCTTACTGCATTTGTGTCTAACTGCCCATTGTCCCATTCGAAGATGATATTCTCTAAAAGACGGGGGCTTTTTTATGTCTCTCTGAATCCTGAGCCCCTAACAGATCACCTGCCATTTTGTGGATAGAGCGTGGGGAAGGGGTCCAGGAATGTTACTTTGGTTTATTAGACCCCATGACCTTCAAGACGGTAAATACAGAATAAGTATTTGGGGCCATTATTTTAAGACCCATCACTAGCTGTATCACATAAGCCTCCTATGCTTTTGGACAGCAACAAGATTCTTCACCACAGACTCAACATCTGTCTTTTGCCCTCTGAACCTCACTTCCCACATTCCTAGACAGTACCAGAAGTAGGGGAAGTATAGTTAGTGAATATGGTTATGGGCTCTGGTACAGGACTGCCCATGCCTGGATTCCTTTCTCACATTACTGGCTATGTGACCTTGAGCAAGTCACTTAAATTCTACGTGCCTAAAATCCTTCAAATGAAAATTGGGATAATAATGTCATCTACCTCGCATAATTATTGTGGGGACAAAATGAGTTAATAGATACTAAATGATTAAAACACCCACAATATGCATTAGTTATTATTATGGTTATTGTTAAATATCAATAATAATGGGACTTCCCTACAGGAGCGCTATTAAGTTATCACAGTTTCTTCCACTTAAACAGAATGTGATAAATATCAGCTATACTCATTTCTGAACTACTGTCAATGTACCTGTACAAATCAAGAGGAAAATTCAGTTTGCAATTAAAAAGGAATTTTATATCAATCCAATCTTTAAAATAAAATCTGTGATAGAAATACTACCTCAGCTTTCCCTGAAGGAGAAGGTCCAGCTTAATACTAATCTTCATGGGGCTAAATTATTCTCTTTTATTCTCAGTCACTGCTTTAGAGAAGAAGCAGCAAATGGTCACTACTCACCCCATCAGTTACAGAGGCAAGGAAGCCAATTCCAAAGTTATCATTCTGCTCTATTTGTTCACCCTTGGCATTCACAAAAGCAGGCTCAATGACATCATACAAATCATAGTCACGGGCTCTGACAATAATGAAGTGTGTGTCAGAATGGAAAAACTGTAGACTTTGAAAGCAGGTGAACCTGGATCCAAATTCAGGCTTTCCTCTTGCAAAATGTATGACACCTGGTAAAGTATTTAATTTCTCTGACCCTCTATTCCTCTAAAGTTTTAATGAAGTTGTAATGAAGACCACAGACAATGACCATGAAATGCTTCAGACGCTAACTGCTACTTAATGAGTGTTTAATACATGATAGCTAGTCTGATGAAATTTAATTAGGTCTTTAAAAATCAAGACAGAAGAGTCTTTCTGCCCTCTGCCCCAAAGTTGCCCTCAAGCTCTTTAGCTGACATAAGCCTGAGACTTTGCATATTGGGAAAGTCCCAGTATCTTCCTATTCACAAATATATTTATGATGACAGCTGGAAAGCATGGGGATGGAAGTTATTCAGGAGGTAAAATGATAGAACCTAGCAACTGATAGAAAGAATGTTGGAGCCATAAACAGCATCGCTCAATGCTGATTCCTATAGTTTTGGTTTAGTCTCCAGGAGGTGGTATTAGCCACCAAAATACTAAGTCCTGAAGAAACCACAACTTAGGTATAGAACTCTTGGATAAAGTGCTCCATTGGATGAGTCGGTTATTGAGGTGTAAAGCTCAGGGAGATGCTTTTGGCCGTGGATAGCAATTTCAGGGGACTCTTCCTATGGAGAGGGGTGGGGTGATGAGGATTGGACACACAGGCATTTGGAATAGAGGTTGTAACTGCACTGGCCAAAGAGAGCACTCACCATAAGGGGGGCTGAGGCCAGGGAAAACCCAGCTTGTAGAGGACACCAAGAGGAAACAAGCACACACAAAGAGGACTCTGGAGGGTTGGCACACAGTGCGAGGGAAGATGGTCAGTCCTAGAAAGGAATAGCAGTGACACTGTTTTTGGTAACAAGGAAATGAGAACAATGATTAGAATACAGAGAGGGTGAGAACTCACCGAGAGGAGAATTATGTAACATCTGAAGGCAATGCCCAGAGACGGAAGGTAAGAAAGAAGCTGGGTGAGAATGAGAAAGGATAGAGACTAAGACCAAGAGGGACCAGGTGATAAAGACAGTTACACATTGGAAAATAAGACTTAAAACCATTTGAAGAGAAACAAGGATAACAGCCTAAAATATACAGACTGATCTGGAAAACAGTAAAACATAACGAGCATAGCCTAAATATTAAAAATGAGCTTTAATCTAAAAGAATAAAGATTTTATAGGAGAAGAAATTAAATTCGCAGAAGTATTAAAGCTGAAATAAGCGACTGAACGCTAAAGGCCAAAGCCTCAGTTAGCCGAAAAGATTTTGGCGTATGTTGGGCAATCGCTAAGATTGTCCAGGTGCAGGCAGACAAGCGTTTTCTGGATTTTTTTTTTTTTTTGCAAAAGCAGTCCTGAAAGCCTGAACCAAGAAACTCTTCTCTGGGTCTCCCTCCCAGAACTCGCCCTGCGGGCAGAAGCAGCTTGTGAGCCCCTGAAGCAGTGTAAGAAACAACTAAGTGAAAGTCGCCTGGGGCAAAGTATCAGCTAATATAAGGCATAGAACAGAGTACCCTGAGGGGAGGAGTGTATTTAATACCAAGTGTGATGCATACAGCATCTCCTAAGTGACTGAGGATTGATTTTGCCCCTGCGTTCCTCCTCAGGCATCCCTTACTGTAACACCCTGGAATCAAAGCCCAAGCTTTGGCTGCTATAACCTTGAATGCAGCCCACATGGAACACATCTAGTTTTGAGAAAAGAGAACATAAAAAAATGTTTTCACAATACTTGCACATAAGTCCCTGGCACTTAACAACCTTTGTTCTTCAACCAAATACAATCTGAAGAGTTGTGGCAATAGACCCAGATATACTCAACTGAACTTCTTGCCATGTCACGGTCTATAACAAAGTAGCTGCACCTCTCTAAGTAAGTTCCCCTAATAAAAAGTTTTTAGATCGATCACCCTGGCATTTAGTGCCTCTTTCTTCTGAATCCGAAAACAGTCCCATTGTAGGGGCATTTGGTGCATTCTTGGCTGGGTCTTCCCGTTTCTTTCTGTAGGGTGAGCTGCTGCTTTTTCAGCAAGATGCAACAGATGTAGAAGGGACATTCAGATTCCTGTAAACAGGGGAATCCCTAGGAACAAGAGAGAGCCATCGACCCAGGACAAGACGCAGGACCAAAAAACTACGTAGGGAAACTTGCACATCACTTTGTCCTTTGGTTGGTCTCATTTCTGGGAAGGATAAACTCTAAAGGAGAGCAACAGCCAATGCAGGATCAAATTGCCAAAACTGTAGAAGGGGATGTTTTGTGTTGCTTTGTTTGTAATTATTAACTTCTGTAAATCAAGGAAATCTCTACCCATATCACTAGCTATATACAAACGTAAGCAACAGAGATCAGGGACTAAATCCTAATATAAATCATTAAAATATTAAAATGCACAGTGCACAAAAAATGATTATAAGACAAAGAAAGAAACAAAAACTGATGACCAATCTAAAGAAAGAAGATAAAAATTCAGAAACAATCAACAAAGTAGACCAGACTCTGAGCATACCAGAAAAAGACTTTAAAACCATCTTCAGTGTTGATAAAGAAAAGTGTGAAGAAAGAACCACAGTATATCAGGAAAAGTATGCAAAAACAATGAAATCTCAATAAAGAGTTAGAAATTTTAAAGGGAATCAAAACAGAAATACTGCCATTGAAGACAACAATAACTTAAATGAAAAATTCCCTTGAGGGTTTCAACAGCAGATTGGAGCTGCTATTTTAGTTTGCAAAAGCTGCTGAAAGCAATATAACAGAAATAGAGTGGCTTTTACAATAGAGGTTTATTGGCTTGTAAGCTTACAATACTGAGGCTGAGAAAAGTATCCTGATCAAGGTATCATCAGGTGATGCCTTCTCCCCAAAGACTGGCAGGAAGCAATTCTGGATTCCTTTGCCATATGGCAAAGCACATGGCAGTGTCTGCCAGGTTCTGCCTTCCCCTCTGGGCTCCATTGCTTTCAGCTTCTGGCTGTTCTCAGTTTCTGTGAGTTTCTCTCTGAGCTCTTGTGTTTTTTGTTTTCATGTTCATCCCCTTTATAAAAGACTGAAATAAGAGTATTAAGACCCACCCTGGGTCATGCTCTACTGTAGTAACCGAATCAAAGGACATTTCCACCTACAAGAGGTTTATACCCACAGCAATGGTTTAGCTCTAAGGACATTATGTCTTCTGGGGTCCATAAAAGACACAAACTTCTGCATCTGGCAAAAGGAAGAACCAGTGAACTTGAAGACAAGACAATTGAAATGAGTCAGACTAAATGGCAGAAAGAAATAAAATGAAAAAAGCTATCAGAGCCTAAGAGACATGTGTTACACCATAAAACATAACAATATACCCAATGGGAGTTCCAGAAGGAGAAGAGAGATACAGGAAGAAAGAATATTCAAGGAAATAAAGGAAGAAATCTTCCAAAATTTAAGAAAATATATGAATATATACATTCAAGAATAACCAAGAACCCCAAACAGTATAAACTCAAAGTAAACCCCACAGAGTAATCAAACCATCAAATGCCAAAGACAAAGATAGAGATCTGAAAGCTTCAAGAGAAAGGAATCAAGATATGTACAAGGAAAACTCAATAAGATTAAGTCCTTATTTCTCAGAAACTATGGAGACAAGAAAGCAGTGAGATGAAATACAGTAATGCAAGAAAACAATTGATGAACAAGAATGTTATATCCAGTGAGATAGTTTTTCAAAACAGAGTGAGAGATTAAAACATTCTCAAAAAGCAAAAGCTGAGGGAGATTGTTACCATTAGACCTGCCCTGTACGCAATGCTAAAGGGAGTTCTTCAGGATAAGAGGAAAGGACAAGAGACAGTGGTCAAAGCAGCATAAGGAAATAAATATCTCCAGTAAAGATAATCATAAATGCCAATACTAGTTTATTGTATTCTTGGTATGTAAGCCCAATTTTTATTTCTTACAGTTTCTAAAATGCAAATGTATATAAAGTAATGATAAATCTATGGTATTGGACATACAGTGTATGAGGATATACTTTGTGACAAGTACAACAAAAAGGTGGGAGGATGGAGGTTTATAGGAACAGTGTTTGTGTATGCTATTTAAGTTCAGCTGGTATCAAATCAAATGTGATTGTTATAGATTTAGGATGCTAAATTTAAGTCCCAAAGTGACACATGGAAAATAAATGAAAAAAGTTATAGAGAAGAATGTGATATGGGACTCAAGGTGGTACAATACAAAAAATAACCAAATAACTATGAAAGTAGGCAATAATGGAAGAACTGAGGGACAATAAACTGAGAATTACAAAGCCAAATAGCAAAATGCATAATGAAGTCCAAGATTCTCAATAGATACTTCAAATGTAAATTGATTAACCTCTCCAGTCAAAAGACAGATTTGACAGAATGGATAAAAAAGCAGATCCCAACTATATGCTGTTTACAAGAGACACATGTTAAATTCAGAGATACAAGTAGGTTGAGAGTGAAAGGATAGAAAAAAATATAGACCATGCAAATAGTAACGAAAAGAGAGCTGATGTAGCTGTATTAATACCAGGTAAAATATATTTTAAGTAAAAAACTTCCATGAGGGATAAAAAAGGTCACTGTATGCTGAAAAAACATCCATTCAATAAGAAGATAAACAATAAAAATTTACATGCACCTGTGGTGGTTTGAAAATATATGTGCCCCAGAAAATCATGTTATTAATACATTCCTGTGGGTGTAAACCCATTGTAGGTAGGATCTTTTGATGAGTCTACTGTGACTCACCTGATTCAGGGAGGGACTTAATGCTATTATTGGAGTCCTTTTTATAAAGAAAATGAATACAAACAAGATAAAAAGGAGAACCGTGGAAGCAAGAAGTTTAAATCATTGAAACCTGGAAGAGAAGGGATGGACCAGGAGATTGCCAGCATGTGTCTTGTCATGTGGCAAAGAAGCCAATGGTCCCTGGCAGCTGGTCTTCAGGAAGAAAGCACTGTCTTGATGATGCCTTGATTTGGACATTCTCATGGTCTTAAAGTATAAGCTAATAAATTCCCATTATTTAAAGCCAACTCATTTCATGGTATCTGCTTTGAGTAGCCTAGGAAAGTCAAACAGCACCTAATGATAAAGCCTCAAAATATATAAGCCAAATACTGACAGAATTGAAGGGAGGAAAAAATTGTTCTAATGGTTCTATAGTACAAGTAGGAGACTTCAATACACCACGTTCAATGCAAGATCATCTCAATTAATGTAGAAAAGGCATTTCACAAAATCCAGCACAACTTTTGCTAAAAAATAGTTAGAAAAATAGGAGTAGAAGGAAACTTCCTCAGTATGAAGCACATGCATTATGAAAATCAACAGCTAACATCCTACTCAATTATGTAAGAATTAATTCTTTCTTTCTAAGATCAGGACAAGAAAAGGATGTCCACTGTCATCACTATAATATCACATTGTACTGGAAGTTCTATCCAGAGTGATTAGACAAGAAAAAGAGACATAAAACCTCTAAATTGGAAATGAGGAAATAATACTTTCCCTACTTACAGATGACAGGATTTTATATATTTATATATAGAGAAAACCCTGAAAAATCTATAACAAAGCTATTAGAGCTAAAAATCAAATTCAGCAAAGTGTCAGATTACAAGATCAATATGGAAAAATCATAAATTTCTCTATACATTAGTAATGAACAAGCTGAGGAGGAAATCAAGACAAAAAGAATTCACAATAGCAACTAAAAGAATCAAATATCTAGGAAAAATTTTTTTTGTTACATATCCCCCACTTTCTGCTTGTTCTTGCTGTGTTTATTTATTTATTTATTTATTTTGCGTTCTTCTGTGTCTGCTCTCCCCTCATTGCGGCAACGCGCCGAGTCAGGTCACCGCGCAGGCGGCTCTACTCTGTTCACGGGCGGGTCTGCTTCTATTTACCGGCGGCTCTGCTCCGTTTGCGGGTGACTTGCCCTGCCCGTGGTGGCTTTGTCCTGCCCATGGTGGCTTTTTTTGCCCTGCCCACTGCAGCTCTGCCCCACCCACAGCAGCTTGCCCTTCTCAGGGCGGTCTGCCCGCCCAGAGAGGCTCCTGGGAACCGAACCCAGGGCCTCCCATGTGGTGAACCAGCACCCTATCCACTGGGCTACAGCCGGCCCCTACTAGGAATATATTTAGCCAAGGATGTAAAGGACTTATACACAGAAAACTGCAAAACATTGCTAAAAGAAATCAAAGAAAAGCTAAATAAATGGAAGGACATTCTATGTTCATGGATTAGAAGACTAAATATTGTTAAGTTGTCATTCTACCCAAATTGAATAACAGATTCAGTGTGACCCCTATCAAAATTCCCACAACCTTCTTTGCAGAACAGGAAAATCCCATCATCAGATTCATATGATGGGGAAAGGACACTGAATAGACAAAGCCATCTTGAAAAGGAAGAAGAGTTGTACAACTAACACTCACAATTTTAAAATATATTACACCACTTTAGTAAGCAAAACAGTATGATACTGGAACACAGACAGACATATAGGTCAACAGAATTGAATTGAGAGTCCAGAAATAAACCCTCAGATCTATGGCCAACAAATTTTTGATGAATACGCTAAGTCCATTCAATAGAGAAAGAATAGTTTCTTCAGCAAATGGTCCTGGGAAAACCGGATACCCATATGCAAAAGAATGAAGGTAGACCCCTCTCCCACACCATAAGCCAGAATTAACTCAAAATAGATGAAAGACCTAAATATAAGAATGAAAACTTTAAAACCTCTAGAAGAAAACATTGGGAAGCATCTTCAGGACCTTGTGTTCAGCAATGGTTTCTTAGGCTTTATATGTAAAACATGAGTAGCTACTGAAAGTATAGATAAATGAGACTTCTTTAAAACTAAAACCTTCTGTGCATCAAACTACTTGATCACCAAAGTAAAAATACAACCCACAGAAAAAGAGAAAATATTTGGAAACCACATATATGATAAGGGTTTAATATACAGAATATATAAAGAAATACAACAACTCAACAAAAAATATAAACAACCCTATTTTTTTAAATAAAAATGGACCAAAGACTTGCAAAGTAAAAAAGCACATTAACAGTGGCTCAATATAATTAGCCATTAGGGAAATGCTAATCAAAACAACAATGAGATATTTCATAACCACTAGAATGACTACTATTGATAAAAATGTAAAATTACAAGTGTTGGAGAGGATGTGGAGAAATACGAAAAGTTGTCCATTGTCAGTGGGAATGCAAAATGGTTCCCAAACTGGAAAACAGTTTGTTACTCCTCAAAAAGTTACGTATAGAATTACCATTCACCTGGTGATGCCACTTCTAAGTATATACCCAACATAATTGAAAGTAGAGATTTGAACAGGTATTCACACACCAATTGTCATAGAGGCATTATTTGCAATTGCCAAAAGGTGGAAGCAACCCAAGTGTCCATCAGTAGATGAATGGATAAATAAAACATGTTATATAAATATAATACAATATTATTCAGCCATAAAAGGAATGAATTTCTGATATGATGCAGCAACATGGATAAACCTTGAAGATATCACATTGAGTGAAATAAGCCAGACACAAAAGGTCAAATACTGTTATGATCACACTGATATGAAATAAGCAGTAGAAGCAAATTTACAGTCAGAAACTAGAAAACAGTTTCCCATGGGCCAGGGTGGGTGCAGGGGATGGAAAATTAATGTTTAATTGGTACAGAGTTTTTGTTTGGTGTGATGGAAAAGTTTTAGTAACGGATGGTGGTTATGGTAGCACAATATTATGAACATAATTAAAACCACTGAATTATATATTCTAATGTGGTTAAAAGAGGAAATTTTAGATTACCTGTGTGTTACTGGAACAAAAATTACTAAAAACAACCCACAAATCTCCAGTGGTATTTAATATTAATGCTATTTGTTAATTTTTATCATGCATCACAGTGACCAAACAGAAAGAAATACACCTAGATCATCTCACTGGGACAGCAGGACACAAATGACCATGATATGAGGGCCCAAGCAAGACTAATCTAATCAACCATGTCAATGATTTCATCCATCTCAAAAAATGGAAAAGAAAAATGCAGAAAATTAAACACAAATAAAGTAGAAGAAAGAAAAATAAATGAGAGCAGAAATTTATGAAAAAGAAAAATATAAAATAGAGAAAATTTGACAAAGCCAAAAGTTGATAATAAATAAAACTAATAAAGATGGTGACTCTCTAATTAGAGAGAAACAGAGACAGAGAGACATAGAAGAGAAAGAAAAAGAAGTTACAGCATCCAATATCAGGAATTAATGAGAACATCATTACAGACTCTGGAGACATAAAATGTAATTAGAGGATAGCACAAAAACTTTGTGCCAAATTTTTTTAAAAATCAGATGAAATGGAAAAATTTGTTAGAAGTACTTTAACAATCCTGACCAAGAAAAATTAGAAAATATTATTTCTATATCTATTTTTAAAATTTAATACATGATTTAAAAATAAACCTATCCACAAAGGAAATTATAGGTCCAGATGTCAAAACTGTGAATTCTTCCAAATATTTAAGTAAGAATTATTTGCTTACATGAACTCTATCTGAAGATAGAAAAAAAATAATAACTTCCAAATTCAATTTAGGAAACCATCAAAATCTTGACATCAAAACGTGACAATGATATAAGAAGAAAATAAACTTATAAACTAAGCTTTCTCATTAATCTCTCATGAACATAGATGAAAAATTTTTTTAAATATTAACAAGATAACTAATAATATATAATTCACAGAAATCAAGTTGGTCTTATTTCAGAAATTAGTTTAGTTTAACTTTAAAAAACCCAATCAGTGTAGCTCATCACATTTCTAGAAAAATACATATGATCATCTCATGATGCACAGAAATGTATTTCGTAAAATTCAATAGCCATTTAAGAATAATGGCAACATACCCTACAACAAATGTTATACTTGTGGGTGAAACACTGAAAACTTTACCCCTGAGATAAGACACAAGACAAAGATGTTCACTTCTATTTAACAATATATTATCCTAGAAAATATAGTAAATGAAAAATATTAGTAAGAGATATGAGGATTTGAAATGAAGAAATAATATAATTATTTATATAATATCATTGAACATATAGAAAATCCAAAAGATTATACATACATATTATTTAAATTAATAAATTATCTTAGTAACTGTGTGAATTAGACTTGGTTAGCAAATATTTGCTTCCTCAGCTCATCTCCTTAGAAGAAGACTTACCTGTCTCACTGATGTTGAACATGGCCATGTGAGTTGCTTTGGCCAATAGAATATGGGCAGAAGTAAGAGTGTGTCTAGGACTTCAGGGTTTCACCTATTTTCTATTCATCTCTTTGGGACTTTCCCACCTCCTCAATGAAAAGAACACATAGCAGATATGCCCATCAAGCTTGTGTCCTAGAATGAGACATGTAGAGCAGAGCTATCATAGTCAATCCACAGATTTGCATTCAGAAGCAGAGCAGGCCCAGCCAAGGTGAAATCTCACAGCCTCAATCAGAGCTTCACCAGCTGACTGTATGCCACTGAACTCAGGGATTTTTTCTTATGTAACATTATTGTTGTAATAGCTGACTATTACAAGAAAATGCTGGACACATCGTCAATACATAATATTCAATTGAAATTCTGTATACTAATGAAAAACAAAAATCAAAATTTTAAATGAGATATAATTTATAATAGCATAGAGCTCAGGTGCTTATGAATGAGTCTAATAAATAATGTGTAAGACCTCTACAGAGCAAGCTAAAATTACTGAGAGAAAATAAAGAAGACCTGAGTAAATGGGGTAGTAAACTATATCCATATCTATTATAAGACTCACTGTTTAAAAATGTAGTTCTCACCCATACTGATTTACAGGCACAATGCAATTCCAGTCAAACCCACATTGATTCTAAAACTTATGTTAAAATACCAAAAAGAAAAAAAAAACAGAAAAATACAAGAATGGCAAAGACAATCTTCAAGAAGAACAAAGTTGTTAGATGACATATTATAGTGTATCAAAGATAGCTAGAAAATGTGTTTATTAAAATTTCTTCACTTAAGCAGCTCTAAAAATTCTAATACACTAATTGAGCTGCTTTTCTATTAATCTAATTTTGGAAGTTTACTCTCTGTACTTAGTTCCCCAAAAGGATATTAACCAGACTTTCTCAGTTTTGCTTACAGACAGACAATAATGTCTCAAAGCA
>PVKH010019958.1:0-14720 GCA_004027955.1 Chaetophractus vellerosus | reverse complement strand
TGCCATGCCCGTGGGGGCTCAGCCCTGCCCGTGGTGGCTTTTTGCCTTGCCCACGGCGGCTCCGGCCCGCCCACGGCGGCTTGCCTTTCTCAAGGCCGTCTGCCCGCTCGGAGAGGTCCCCGGGAACCGAACCCGGGCCCGGGGCCTCCCATGTGGTACACCAGCGAGCTCTTTATCCACTGAGCTATCTAGCCGGGCCTTCTCTTATTTAAAAATGAATAAATTACCCAAATAAGGAAAACCAAAAGAAAACATTGCAGATGCTCATATGCAAACTGAAACTATCTGCTTCTCATGCCAATCCCCTATCAGCACCTATCTGCTATGAGGATAAAACAAAGAAAGTATAAGATCTTAATAATATCAAATGTAATATTATTATTATTAATATGTATTATTACACAAATGATACTAATTCATGTAAATTAAATGCATGCACACAAGAAATATACATTTTTTAAGAAGCCAAACAAAAATTTGCATATAAACAGTTGAAACTGTCACCTATAGGTAAGGAGGTGGCAGTGGGATTAGGACATGGGAATAAAAGGAAATTATTACTTAAGTAACAATTAAGTTAAACATTCAAGGGGGAAGATGCATCACACTAACAGGCAGAGTTCAATGCTCTCACAAAAACAACAGAGAAAGAGCCAAAAGCTGTATGAGGGACCTGCTTTGGGGGTCAGCAGACCAGGACAGTGCTACACAATTCCCAGGAGGGTGAGGGAAAGAGATGAAGAAGCCAAAACAACAAACATGAATTACCAAACCCGCACGGCAGCCAGGAAGGGCTCCCCTCACCTCCCCACAAAATATTAAGCTGGGGGTAAAACCTGTGGCTCACTGCAGCCCAATGAGATGGGAACAGACAACTTCCTCAGTGTTAGCTGTTTCAAGGGAAAAGGGAGGGGAAGTACGGGGACTTTTCTTCAGTAAATTCAGCTAGCAGAGCCTGCTTTGAATCTCTGCTCTGGAAATTCAGCACAGGAACACAACAAAGCCCAGACTGCAACACCTCTGTGGAAAGGTGCGTTGATGAGCGCCATCTGCTGGCTGATCTGGATATTGCATGGACAAAAACTGTTCTCAGGTCTATCATTATCCTAACCCCTGGGAAAGAATCTGCCCCCACTAGTGAGTCCCTGGCCCGATTTTGATAACTTAAAATGGACAAATTTAAAGACTTAGAATAAGTTGAATGAAATATCAAAGAAGAGCTGTGGGGAAAAAATAGGTAAGAGAGAGAAATCGGCCATCAGAGTAAATTCACCAACATATTCAGATGCCTAGAATCAGCAAAAGATTACAAGCCATACTAAAATACAGGAAGAGATGGCTCAGCCAAAAAAATAACCAAATATCCTGAAGAGATACAGGACTTAAGACAATCAGAGATAATCACACTACTCTCCTAAATCACTTCAAAGAATTTATAGAAAATATGACTAAAGAAGTAAAGGATATTAAGAAGATACTGGGTGAGCATAAAGAACAATTTAAAAGCCTGCAAAGAAAAGTAATAGACTGCATGGGAATGAAAGGCATGATGGATGAGATTAAAAATACATTAGAGGCATATAAGAGCAGATTTGAAATGCTTGAAGACAGAATTAGTGATTTCAAAGAGATAACATCTGGACTGGAAAAGACAGGGGAAGAGAAAAAGAAGAGAATGGAAAAAATGGAAGAGTCTCAGGGAATTGAATGACAATGAGACATACATGAACATTCACATTATCAGTGTCCCAGAAGGAGAAGAGAATGGAAAGGAGGCAGAAAGGATATTTGAGGAAACAATGACTGAAAACTTCCCAACCCTTATGAAAGATATAAATATCAATATCCAAGAAGGAAAATGCACCCAAAACAGAATAAATCCAAATAGACCTACCCCGAGACAACTACTATTCAGAATGTCAAATATCAGAGATAAAGAGAGGATTCTGAAAGCAGCAAGAGGAAAGCAAAACATCACATACAAGGGAAACTCGATAAGAATAAGTGCCAACCTCTCATCAGAAACCATGGAGGAGAGAAGAAAGTAGTATGATGTATTTGAGGTACTAAAAGAGAAAAACTGCCAACCTAGAATTCTGTATCCAGCAAAACTGTCCTTCAGAAATGACAGTGAGTTCAAATTATTCACAGACAAACAAAAAATGATAGAATATGTTACCAACAGACCAGAATTAGAAGAGGTACTAAAGGGAGTGCTGCAGCCTGATGGAAAAAAACAAGGGTGAGAGATTTGGAGAAAAGTTTAGAAATGAAGATTATTAGGAAGGGTAAACTAAAGGGTAAGAAGACAAACAATAGAATGATATGACAACAGAGAGCTGAAAGACAAAATGGATGAAGTAAGTAATGCCTTAACAGCAAAACACTGAATGCTAATGGATTGAACTCCCCAATCAAAAGACATAGACTGATAGAATGGATAAAAAAATATGAGCCATCTATATGTTGTCTACAGGAGACTCACCTCAGACATAAGGACACAACCAGGTTAAAAGTGAAAGGTTGGAAAAAAGTATTCCACGCAAATAGTAACCGAAAAAGAGTTGGAGTAGCAATACCAGTATCGGACAAAATAGATTCCAAATACAAAACTGTTATAAAGGATGAAGGAGGTCATTATATATTAATAAAACGGGAAATTCACCAAGAAGTAATAACTATACTAAATATTTATCCACCTAACCTGAGTGCCCCAAGATATATGAGGCACACACTGGCAAAACTGAAGGGAGAAACAGATGTCTCTACAATAATAGCTGCAGACTTCAATACACCACTCTCAGTATTGGATAGAAGATCAAGACTGGGATAAATAAAGAAACAGAGAGCTTGAATGATATAATAAATGAACTAGGCCTAACAGGCATCTATAGAGCATGGCACCCCAAAACAGCAGGACATACTTTCTTTTCAAGTGCTCATGGATCCTTATCCAAGATAGACCATATGTTGGGTCACAAGACAAGTCTCAATAAATTTTAAAAGATTGAAATGATACAAAACACTTTCTCTGATCATAATGAATGAAGCTGGAAATCAATAATGGGTGGAAAAGGGGAAATTTCATAAAATATGGAGCTTAAACAACACACTTTTAAATAACCAGTGGGTCAAAGAAGAAATTGCAAGAGAATTCACCAAATATCTTGAGATGAATGAAAATGAGAACACAACACATCAAAACCTATGGGACACTGTAAAGGCCGTGCTGATAGAAATATTAATAGCCCTCAATGCTTACATTAAAAAAGAAGAAAGAGCTAAAATTGAAAATCTAGCTGCACACCTGGAAGAACTAGAAAAAGAATAGCAAACTAACCCCAAACCAAGTCAAAGGAAAGAAATAATAAAGATCAGAGCAGAAATAAATGAAATAGAGAACAAAAAAACAACAGAGAGAATCAACAAAACCAAAAATTGGTTCTTTGAGAAAACCAACAAAATCAACAAACCATTAGCTAGACTGACAAAGAATAAAAGTGAGAAGACACAAATTAATAAAATTAGAAATTAGAGGGAAGCATTACCACTGACGCCACAGAAATAAGAGAGATCATAAGAGGATACTATGAATAACTGTATGTCAAAAAAGTAGACAATGTAGAGGAGTTGGACAAATTCCTAGACACACAAAATCCACCTACATTGATCTTAGAAGAAATAGAAGACCTCAACAAACCAATCACAAAGCAAGGGACTGAAACAGTCACCAAAAACCTCCAAAAGATGAAAATCCCAGAACCAGCTGGCTTCACAGGTGAATTCTACCAATTCAATTGGATAATCGAATACCAATCTTGCTCAAGCTCTTCCAAAAAAATTGAACAGGAAAGAATGCTACCAAACTCATTTTATGAAGCATCACCCTAATACCAAAACCAGATAAAGATACTACAAAAAAAAAAGAAAATTACGACTAATATCTCTAATGAATATAGATTCAAAAATCCTCAACAAAATACTTGCAAACAAAATCCAAAAGCACATTAAAACAATTATACACCACGATCAAGTGGGTTTTATCCCAGGTATGCAAGGGTGGTTGAACACAAGAAAATGAATTAGTGTAATAAACCACATTGATAAATTGAAGAAGAAAAATCACATGATCCTCTCAAATGATGCAGAAACAGCATTTGACAGAATACAGCACTCTTTCTTGATTAAAAAACACAACAAAATATAGAATAGAAGGAAGCTTTCTCAATATGGTAAAATGCATATATGAAAAACCTACAGCTAGCATTGTACTCAATGGTGAAAGACTGAAAGCTTTCCTATGGAGAACAGGAACAAGACAAGGATGCCCACAGACATCACTGTTATTCAATATTGTGCTAGGAGTTCTAGCTATAGCAATTAGGCTAGATAAAGAGATAAAAGGCACCCAAATAAGAAAGGAAGAAGTAAAACTTTCACTGTTCTCTGATGATAGGATCCTACACCTAAAATCTCCTGAAAAAATCTACAAAAAAGCTACAGGAACTAATAGATGAGTTCAGCAAAGTGGAGGGATACAAGATTATTACACAAAATTCAGTATCGTTTCTATAAACTGCTGATCTGCAATCTGAGGAGGAAATCGGGGGGAAAATTCCATTTATATTAGCAACTAAAACAATCAAATATTTAGGAATGAACTTAACCAAGGACATAAAGGATCTATATTCAGAAAACTACAAAACATTGCTAAAATAAACCGAAGAGGACAAATAAATGGAAGGACATTCTGTGTTCATGGATTGGAAGACTAAATATCATTAAGATGCCGATTCTACCCAAACTGATTTACAGATTCAATGTAATCCCAATAAAAATCCCAACAGCCTTTTTTGCAGAAGTGGAAAAATCAATTATTAAATTTATTTGGATGGGTAAGGGACCCCAAATAGCCAAAAAGATCTTTAAAAAGAACGAAGATGGAGGACTCTCACTTCCAGGCTTTAAAGCATATTACTTAGCTACAGTGGTAAAAAGAACAGCATGTTACTGGCATAAAGACAGACACATTGACCAATGGAACCAAATTGAGAACTCAGAAATATGCCCTCACATCTACAGTCAAGTGATTTTTGACAAAGCTGCCAAGCCCTCCCAGCTGGGCCAGATGAGTCTATTCAACACATGGTGCTGGAGAACTGGATATCCATATGCAAAAAAAGAAAAGAAGACCCCTATCTCACACCTTATACAAAAATTAACTCAAAATGGATCGGGGACTTAAAAAAAGAAGCAACAACCATAAAACTCCTGGAAGAAAATGTAGGAAAACATCTTCAAGATCTTGAACCTTATACCCAAAGCATGAGCAACAAAAGAAAAAAATAGATATGGGACCTCCTCAAAACTCAACACTTTTGCACCTCAAAGGACTTTGTCAAAAGGGTGAAAAGGCAGCCAACTCGATGGGAGAAAATATTTGGCAATCACATATCCAATAAAATTTTAAAATCTATGATATGCAAAGAGATCATACAACTCAACAATAAAAAGACAAATTACCCAATGTAAAAATGGGCAAAAGACTTGAAAAGACACGTGTCTAAAGAAGAAATACAAATGGCAAAGAAACACATGAAAAGTTGTTCAACATCACTAGCAATTAGGGAAATGCAAACCAAAACTACAATGAGATATCATTTCACACCTATTAGACTGGCCACTATTAAAAAGTCGGAAAACTGTAAATGTTGGAGAGGATGTGGAGAGATAGGAATGCTTGTTCACTGTTGGTGGGAATGTAGAATGGTACAGCCACTGTGGAGGACTGCTTGGCAGTTCCTATGGAAGTTGAATATAGACTTGCCATATGACCCAGCAATACCATTACTAGGTATATACCCAGAAGAAATGAGAGCAGAGACACAACAGACATCTGCACACCGATACTCATAGAGATGTTATTCACAATAGCCAAAAGTTGGAAACAACGCAGGTGTCTATCACCTGATGAATGGATAAACAAATTGTGGTGTATACACACGATGGAATATTATGCACCAGTAAGAAGAAATGAAGTCATGAAGCATATGACAACATGGATGAATCTGGAGGCCATTATGTTGAGTGAAGCAAGTCAGATACAAAAGTACAAATACTGTATGATTGCAGTATTATGAACTAAATATATTGTGTAAACTCATGGAGTTAATAATTAGAATATTGGTCACCAGAAAATAGAATGAGGTTAGAGAACAGAAAGCTGAGGTTTAATCTGTGTAGAATTGATAAAAATGTTGTTTGTAAAATCTTTGGAAATGAATAGAAATGGTGAAAGCACCTCATAGTGTTTGTAAGTAGCAGTGCTATTGTATAGGTATGACAGTGTTTGAAAGGGAAAGTCTAGGTCATGTATATTACTAGAAGGAAAGCTAAAAAATGTAACATGGTACTGTATAGGATAGTAAAACCTCATGTAAAACACAAATATGGGTGATATTGCATATATAAGACAGTTTTTACAAAATATAAATACAAATACACTAAATAGAAGAAAAAGAAGAGCAGCTATGTATGGGAGGGGAAGCATAGAGAGATTGAGAGGCAATGCATTTTGTTTGTTTACTTTTTGTTTATTATTGTTATTGAGATAGTGAAAGTACTCTAAGAATGATTGATGTGATGAATGCACAAATATGTAATTACACTGAATACCAGTTGGGAGCTCACCATTTCAGCAGATGCCAGCATGGTGATTACGATGCTTGGGTGCCAGATGGGATGATATACTGTTTAGCAGATGCTAGCCTGGACAAATGAAACTCAAAAACCAGGTAATTCCCCCAACCACCCTAGACACCCTGAATCTGTAAAGCCTCTGGGAAATCTAGAAGCTATCTTCATGAGAAGGATGGTAGTGGAAGAAAGCCTTGAATTGACTGGGATAGCAAAAGGATTAAGTGTATCCCAGACTGATCGCCCTTTCCCCCTAGGAAATACGGGACAACGATGTAGAAATTAAGTAATTTAGTTGGTGGACTGAGAATTCATTCCTTCTAAAAAAATAATCAAAATTTTCCTGTGAATGACTAGGGTCTACTTCTTCATGTGACACACATTTGAAAACTATTACAAGTGATTTTTTCATGTCAGTCTTGAATACTGTATAGAAAATATACTCATATCAAGAGAGGAGAGGAGATCTGGGGTTTGACGGAAAGGGTACACAACTTGTAGCTAGCAGGTTTGGATTGGATCCTGACTGCCCAGTGACCTTGGGCAAGTCTCTTAAACTCTCCCCTGCCTTCATTTCCTCATTTTAAAAGCAGAAATGATGATAATAATGCCTATTTCATAGGGCTTCTATGAGTATAAAATGGGATAATGTATGCAAAAGTGCTTTGTAAACTATAAAAAACCTATAACTGTTAGTCATCTTTTTAATCATCATCTATGAATAATAATCAGCCTTATAGAAGGCATTTGTATAGATTCTGAACATCTAATATATTCATAGGAAAGCACTTGTGCACTGGAAGAATCTGACTTATCTGCTCCATTTTGGTCTCCCTGGAAGAATCATGCTATCCAAAATCAATTATTAAATGGATGAGTAAAATGAATGTTCGGCGACTAAAATAAATTAAGAATAAGAATAAAATTTTAAGTCTAACTTTAGAATCATGGAGTTACATAGATTATTTTCTTTATGATCAACAGTTCTTGCCAGCTTCCAAAATAGTGAAATATTTACTCTATCAAAATCTTTCCAGAATATTAAAAGCTATTATCCAAAATTGTGTGAAAATTATACTAACTTTCTTGCTGAAATTCTAAATAGCAAGTATGAATAATGTTTCACATTTGATTAAACTTTGAAAATATGTTGATGACAAAGTAAGCTGAAAATTTTTCTCTTTATTTTCCTCTATATTTTCTAAGCATTATATTGGTGTAAAAATGACCTTTGAAAGTGAAAGATCCATCATTTGTTTTAAGGAAGGAAATTCTTTTAGAATTTGATCAAAAGGTCAATCATTAAACTTTTAGATAGAATAAAAGTCATATATTTTATTTTTTTAATGTATAAACTGAGCAGAAAAAGACTGCAACATACCTGCAAGTCACTCAAGAATAGATGTCCTGTCTGGACATGGAAATTGAGTTCTTATCCCTTGTAAAGGGAATTAGAAGTCATCAGTGTTATGGGTATTTGTTGACACCCTAGAAGAATCAGAAAGTCAGTGGAGTTCTTTCTGGGAACTTCTTTAATGAATAGATAGAGACACTTTACACTTACTTAATGCACCAAAGTTCCTTTTTCTGTGCTCTCATAGCTTTTGCAAAGTGCCCTCTTACATTCTTTCGTTATTTTCTAATTATCTCTTTAGCCATACCTCCCTCCCCTTGATTACTAGAATCTGCAGAATAATGACCCTCTCTCCTGCCTGAATGAAAGTCAGGTATTTCCATGTAAATACATTCCTCTAAGTTGTTGTAAAGGTTCTTGAAAGAGGCTCAAAAATGTTTGAAAATGTCCTTAAGTAGCTTTGAACATTCCTTCACAATCTTTTGTACAGTTTAGTTTTTCTTATCTAATCCTTTCTTTATACACTTAAGCGAAGGTGGGTGTCCATATAGGCCTCGTAACGGAATTCTTTCGGTCCACCTGTGCGAGACTGGAGTGTTTTAAAGCCCAGAAGGAAACTCTTCCACCAGGAAAACCTTTCTCCTAGTGGGAAGACTTGTTTTACCTTCACTCTACCTCCAAACACTTTTAACTTTTGTTTTAGTTTGCCAAGGGCTGCCGATGCAAAGTACCAGAAATCTGTTGACTTTTATATAGGGGATGTATTTGGGGTAAAAGGCCAGGAAAAGTCCAAACTGAGGCACCATCAGAGATGCTTTCTCGCCAAAGTCAGCTACTGTTGATCCTGGCAAATTGTCATGTGTTGAAGCAAGAGGGCCTCTGATCTCTGCCCAGGTTTCAGCCTTCCCTTCCACCCTCACCCTTTCCTCCCTTTTTTTTTTTTTTTCAGTTATAGCATCACTATTTATAGAAAAGAAAGCAGCAAATTTGCACATTTGGAAGTGATTATAACATTACAAAATGAACCCACACTAAATACCATAAAAGTAATTAAACAGTCAAAATACAGCATTATTTACATATAGGTAAAAAGCTTAAATGTTACAGAGTTTAAAACATTTATGTAATGTATTAAATACATAATGTATTTTGATCTCCAAAGTTTATATGAGCAAAAAGCCTTACAAGTTTATATAAAATGATGTATGTCCTAATCCTACCCACCCACCACCAGATCAACAGACACTGCAACAGAAAATGATTCCTTCCTCCTTTCACAGCTTTACTCTTGATTCCCTATAAAAAGAGACCGAAATGATTGTGGAGCTGACTAAGACCTGTAGTGCAGGGATTCTCAACTAGGGGTCTGTGAGCCTGAATTAAAATTCAAAAAAACATTATTCTTGTGGGGACGTGTTGGTGCAGGTGTGATATATTTATTAAATAATACACAGTATAGTGTGGACTTAGTAAGGGGTCCGTGGCTTTCATCTGACTAGCAAAGGGGTCCGTGGAACAAAAAAGGTTAAGGACCCCTGCTATAAAGTAAGCACACACAAAGTCCTGTTAATCCCATAGCAATATTTTAACCTTTCAACTGCAAATGTTATGTACAATATTTTACAAGTAAGCATAGCTGTACATGAGGTGATTGTACTAACCTGTGTAAATTTTAGAAATGAGCATGTCAGAGTATGTATAGATACTCCTTCTTATCTTCCAAAGTAAAAGCAAGCATTTCTAATTAAAAATGTTTATTTCTGTGTAAAACAAAGACAGAACTCCTGAAGGTCCAACGTTGAAAAAAGAAAATTCCAAACTCAAAATATATTAAGTCATGAAACAAACATGAATCTGAGGTAGAAGTCAAGCAATATAATCCACAATCTTCTTAGGGGACTGTTTATTCCCTGTTACCATGGCATGTCACTAGTAAAATCTTTTTTAAAAAGCCTTGAATATCCTGTCATCCTATTTCATGTTGAGTTTAGTTCTCAGATTTGTAAGGTTTTATACATCCTTTCATTGAATAAACCTTTAATTAAAGGTCTTAAATTGCAAAAGAAATTAATAATCCACTCTCTAAAATGAGATGTAAAAGTATGACCAACCAGAAGACACAAAAACTCCTGTCATGTTAACAAAGTGAATGGTTTTACTCAAAGCTGCCAGCACTTCCATCAGTAGCAGCCAGGAGAAGGCTGATGGTTGTTACCATAGGCTCCGTGTTGGTGGGGATAATGAAGCTCTCGTCGGGGCTGCTAGTGATTGTTACCCCAGGGGCACCCATGCCACTGATTGGATCGATTGTCACTTGCCCAATCTGCTATCCCTTCCTCTAAACTGTCTGTTATCTTGCAACCAATTTCCTCTACTTCTTTGGTTCCCACCAGCTCTACTATTCCATTCCTCAACAACTGGAGGTGACTCAGGAGGACGTTTCAGATATTCCTGGTACTCTTTATCATCCTTTGAAAATCTACTGGCAAACATCTCTTCAAAACTTGGAACAGCTTCAGAAGTGTCAGTCATTCTGAAATCCTCAGGGATTTGAGGCAGTTGTCTTGTTTAATATTTGGGTTGATAAAATCAGCTAGGGGCCAGGCAACTGCAGCGCTCCAAGATTAACTTACCTTTTCTTCTTGAACTGCTCTGTGGGTCCAGCCTCTTGGGGTTTCACACTTAATTAATCCTGTAGTCCTCTCTCTCCTGGCATAGGACTTGTTTCTTTCCAGGCCTCCTATATCAGTCTTGACTGTTTCAGTCTCTTCCCAAATTCACCTGTAAGTTATCAGGCAAATGGCTCATCTCTCCCTAGGGTCTCAGCTGTTTGAGCCTCTCCCTTCTATCACATGGCAGGGTCAAAAATGGCAAAGTCCTCTCTTCCTGTGTCTGTCTGAGTCTGTTTATCTCAGACCCAGCAAGGAGGCAGGTACTCAACCTGAATAACGCCTCACTGACTTAGTCCAATAAAAAGCCCTACAACAATCTTAACAAGTAATCTAATCAAAGTCCCCTCAACTGAATTTAATGCAATCAAAGTGTATCACACCCAGAGGAATAGATTAGTTTACAAACATAATATTTCTCTTTTTGGGATTCATAAAATAATTTCAAACTGCCACATTCTACCCTCTGAATCTCAAAAAGACATTACAGTATTCCAAAACACGCTAAATCATTTCAGTAGCAATGTTACATACAAAATCACATCTAATTCTGTCATAGGCATGCAGTTTGTCTTGGGTCAAAATTCTCTCTGGCTGTAGATCTGTGAAACTTAGAAAACATTATTTGCTCCCAGTATATAAAGGAGGGACAGACATAAGATAAACATTTGCATTATCATACAGGGAATTTGGGAGGGAAACATTTGTTGTGGATCCCTAACAGTTCTGAAAACCTGCAGGGCATATACCGTTAGACTTCAAAGTCTGAGAGTCATCCTTAAAACAATGTTATGTGCATAGCCCACTAATTTATTTAGTCCCCCAGAGACTGGGGAAAGTGTGGCCGTCACCCAAATGTTCTTGGAGGGTGAGGTCTGGAGCTTGAATAGGGTAGAAAAGACTAAATATGTTAGCGGGCTATGCACAGAACAAGCATACAATAAATACCTATGAAGAATCAACCAATTACAGGATTGTTAATCCTATCTGTTCCAGGTACTAGCTCAGTTCTTGGCACCTAGTTGGCTCTCAACAAATAACAATATAAGTAATGAATTGTATTAATTAACCAACTCAGTGCTAAAGAACTATTTGCTAAATGAATGGCCTTTAAAAGTTGACACCCACCACATCTTTATCTTCACCCAGGCCCCTCCCTTAAGATATGGACTGTATAACCAAGTGCTTCCCGGATATTTCAACTTCATATTCTGCAGGCAGAAAGAAAGGGGGAAAGGGTAAATAAAGAAGAGGTGAAAACATACAATTGAATAAAGGAGATAGAGTTGGCTTTACAAGCTCACAAATATCAAATTACTATGAATAAGTACCTACATTTCTGTCCCTTGGAAAATCATATAGAAATCATTCAAGATTTTTTTTCTTAAAAAAGATGACTTTAAATGAATAGATAAAAATATGAATGACAGTTATCATTTGGTAGAACAATGGGATAAATGAATGTGATTTTATTTCTTTTTACTATCAGTATTTTTTTTCATTTTTATTGGTCCTCAGGATTATATACATTGTCATCATTGCTCTTATAAGGTCTCTCTCTGGTTTTCTTGATATTTTTCCCTTTTATTTTTATTCCTTCCCCATAGGAAACCATGGTAATGTGTTGCAAAACATATATTATTGCTCTGATACATGTATTTTTAGTTATATAATGGTATTGTAATATTTTTCTCATTTCATTTTTACTTTTTTCATTCAGGATTTTGTTAAAATCTATCTATAATGTTATTTATTTATTTATTTTTATTTTTTGTTACATATCCCCCCCTTTCTACTTGTTCTTGCTGTGTTCATTTTTGCATCCTTCTGTGTCTGCTTTGTCTCCCCCCGTTGTGGCGATGCACCGAGTCAGCTCACCGTGCAGGTGGCTTTCCCCGCTCGCAGGCGGCTCTACTCTGCTCGTGGGCGGCTCTGCTCTATTTGCAGGTGACTTGCCCTGCCCGTGGCGGCTTTTTGCCCTGCCCACGGCGGCTCTGCCCCACCCACCATGGCTTGCCCTCTCAAGGCGGTCTGCCCACTCAGAGAGGCCCCAGGAACTGAACCCGGGGCCTCCCATGTGGTGAACTGGCGCCCTATCCACTGGGCTACAGCCGGCCCCCTATCTATAATGTTATGTACAAATCTTCTCTATTGCTTCTAACAGCTTCACAGCATTCCAAATTTATCACTTTTATAATAAAAAACCCTCAAAGGTGACTTTCAAATGCTTTAATTTTAAAGTAGAATTTGGGAAACCAGGGTAAAATGAGAAAGAGTAGATAACAATTGAAGCCCATTATATTAGACAGTTCTTTAAATTTTGTTCTACATTATGCATCACTTTTCAACATAAGGAATTAGAAACTCATTGACAATTGTGTTTTCTTTTAACAAATTCTTTGGGTTGTGCTCTGCTTTATAAAGATCTTACAGTAACATGGTCATTTGTGCCAAGATATCAAATGTTCCTCCTGGAGCAATTCCACACACTTTAAGCATAAAACTGTGGAGGAAAAAAGATAGAGCAAACATCATGAAGGCCAATGCAGTTAGACACTCAGTGCAACTGATGCTCTGACTGAACTAACCAACCAAAGGATCCCCCTATTATTTGGGATGCTAAGTTGATATCTGATGAATTCTTAAGGTGCGATATTTTCATTGGTCTATTGGTCAGATAAGATTATGTCCTGATGGAAATACCAGGCCAACCAGTCTCCAACACCGAAAGCTCAGTTCAGTCAAACAACTATTGATGAAATTTTTGCCTCCTCACTGAATTGACCAAATTTGTTCCTTGTTTCTAGAGGGCTGGATAGTAGATTGAAACACCCACTTCAGGGTGCAGGCCAAGTGTTATATCAGAGTAATCAGATGCAGAGGCCATAGGCATCAAAAAGCTAGAAAAGGGAAACACCAAGGACTCAAGTCACACTGCAAAGACAGGATCAGAAACATCAGAGGGTAGAATCTGGAAGGAAGAAAACACAGCAGCATAGATATAAGCTGGCTGCAGGCAGGAGTGCTAGTCTCCGTCCTCCCTTTCTTCTTCCCCCTCTGTCCCCAGTGAGAGTATATGGTTGTACATATTAATCAGTTTCTCCAACTGCTTATGGGTTTAAATGCCTAAACCTTTTTGGTCAAAAATGAAGAATTAATTTTGTTTTTTCAAAAACTTTAGTAGTTACTTTATCTTTCTTTTTTCATAACCACTTAGAAGTTAGAATTTGCTTGATTTAAAATTTCATCCCCATATGGTTTGTTTGTTTTTTAATAAAAATTCCAAGCCACCAACAACCACCTTCAACCTGCACATAAAATGGTCAAACAAAGAACATTTAACTTGTCTGAAGGGTACTGACAATTCAAGTCCTCTACATCTAAAATGTAATAATAGCAAACCTTTATTGGGTTCTAACAATGTGCCAGACACTGCTTTAAGTATTTTATATGCATTCACTTACTTAATCCTCACAAAACACTATGAAACAGGTCCTCTTATTAACCCATTTTCCAGTTGAGGCTAAGTAACTTGCCCAAGGTCACACAGCTCATTCAGTGGTGAGCTGCAATTTGACCAGAGTCTGGTCAAATTTGACCACTACCCTTACTGCCTCTCAGAATGTAAAGGATTCAGCCACAGCACCTGTGGAGATTTTATTTCCAGTGAAATGTCATCAAGTCAAAGTGAACGTTGCTTCACATTTACGAGCAAAACAACTAATGACTTCCATTATAGGATGCAATAAAGAGCCCTAAACCAAATATGATATAATGAAATATGTGATGAACTATGCATGTGACAATATAACTCTCATTGACCTAAAAGACTATACTGGATATTATAAGGGTTTATAATAGAAATCCTGAAGGGCTTTAGACTATATAGCACTAATAGGAAGCAACATTAATCCTATTTAAGCAAATTCTCTCATGGTTCCTAAAACAGACTGTGACAGTTTGAAATTCTTTTATGAGTCCCCAAAAGAAAAAGATTATAT
>PVKH010019957.1:0-14716 GCA_004027955.1 Chaetophractus vellerosus | reverse complement strand
AAGCTGCCTGTGCGGTGACCAGTCTCGGCACGTCGCCACAACGGGGGGAGACAAAGCAGACAGAGAGGAACACAAGAATGGACACACAGCAGAGCAAGCAGAAAGGGGGGGAGGAAATGTAATAAATAAAAATAATAAATCTTAAAAAAAAAAAGAACTTATAAAACCCATACAATTCCATTAAAAAAAAAAGAAGACATTGGATGAGCACAAAGAAGAATTTGAAAGCATACATAGAAAAATAGCAGATTTTATGGGAAGGAAAGGAGCAATAAATGAAATTAAAAATACACTGGAGGGGGCAGGCTGTAGCCCAGTGGATAGGGTGCTGGTTCACCACATGGGAGGCCCCGGGTTCGGTTCCCAGGGAACTCTCCTGGCAGGCAGACCACCTTGAGAGGGCAAGCTGCTGTGGACGGGGCAGAGCTGCTGTGGGCAGGGCAAAAAGCCTCCACAGGCAGGGCAAAGCCACCACAGGCAGGGCAAAGCTGCCACGGGCAGGGCAAGTTGCCCACGAACAGAGCAGAGCCACCTGCAAACAGAGCTGAGCCGCCCACAAGCGGGGCAAGCCACCTGTGTGGTGAGCTGACTCGGTGCATTGCCGGAACTTGGGGAGACAATGCAGACACAGAAGAACGCAAAAGAAATGAATAGCAAGAACAAGCAGAAAGGGGGGGATATGTAACAAAAAAAATACACTAGAATCATATAATAGCAAATTTGAGGAAAGAATTGGTGAGCTTGAAGAAATGGCCTCTGAAAGCAAATATATACAAAAGACAGATGAAGAAAAGAATGGAAGAAATTGAACAAGGTCTTAGGAAACTAAATGACAGCAAGAGATACGCAGACATACCTGTTATGGGTGTCCCAGAAGGAGAAAAGAAAGGAAAAGGGGCAGAAGGAATATTTGAAGAAATAATGGTAGAAAATTTCCCAGCCCTATTGAAGGACACATTCATGTCCAAGAAATACAACATACTGCCATCCAAATAAATCCAAATAAACAAACTCCAAGACACATGCTAATTGGAATGTCAAATGTCAAAGACAAATAGAGAATTCTGAGAGAAGCAAGAGAAAAGCAATGCATAACATGTAAGAGATACCCAAAAAAGATTAAGTGCCAATTTCTCATCAAAAACCATGGAGGCAAGAAGACAATAGTATGATATACTTAAGATACTGCAAGAGAAAACCTTCTAGCCAAGAATCTTATATCTGGCAAGACTGTCTTTCAAAAGTGAAAGCAAGTTTAGAATATTCACAGATAAACAGAAACTGAGAGAGTTTCTAACAAAGAGTACAGCTTTGTAGGAAGTACTAAAGGGTGTGCTACAGCCTGAAAAGAAAAGACAGGAGAGAGAGGCCTGGAAGACAATCTAGAAGTGAAGATTATGCCAATAAAAGTAATTAAAAGTGTCAAAAGTGTGGCAAAAATAAAATATGACATATTAAACCCAAATTTTAGGAATAAATTTAACCAATGTTGTAAGGCAGTTGTATTAAGAAAACTACAACTCATTGTTAAAAGAAATGTTAAAAGACATAAGTAATTGGAAGAACATTCCATACTCGTGGATTGGAAGACTAAATATCATTAATATGTCAATTCTACTCAAACTGATATACGGATTCAATGCAATCCTGATAAAAATTCCACCAGCATTTTAAAAATAAGTGGAAAACATGATTAACAAATATATTTGGAACGGTAAGGGGTCCTGAATAGCCATAAACATCTTAAAAAGTTAAAGCAAAGTTGGAGGACTCTCATTTCCATACTTTAAATCATATTACCCAGCTACAGTGGTAAAAACAACATCATCGTGGCATAAAGACAGACACATAGACCAATGGAAGAGAATTGGTAGTTCAGAAACAGACCCTCACATCTATGGTCAAGTGATTTTTTGATTAGCCTGTCAAACCCACTCAGCTCAGGTAGCTCAGGTAGGAGGTTATTGGGGTTGAGTGAAAAGATTTGTTGGAGGTCCCATGAATTAAGATATATAAAAAACCATGCTATTGTTACAATAAAGCCAATATCTCCGATTCGGTTATATAGGATTGCTTGTAGGGCTGCCGTATTGGCGTCTGTAGAACAGTCCATTCAACAAATGGTGCTGAGAGAACTGGATATCCATAGCCAAAAGAAGGAAAGAGGACCCCTGTCTCACACCTTATACAAAATTTAACTCAAAATGAATAAAAAACCTAAATATGAAAGCAAGAACAATAAAGCTTCTAGAAGAAAATGTAGGAAAATATCTTCAAGACCTGGTGGTAGGTAGTGGATTCTTAAAAGAGATAAAAGGAAGACTGAGATGGACTACTGATGCTTAATGTGTGTAGAAGCTTTAATTAGCTTTACTACAAGAGTGGAAATGTACATAGTTTATGCTAACACATTATAGTGAGTAACAGCTGGTTTATAAGTGGGAATGTGGCTGAAAATGGAGGTCTAGGGATGTTAATGCCAATTGGCAGAAAGCTAGAGAATAATCTAGGGACTGAATAGCACAGTAAACCCAGAGGTGGATGAGAATTGTCGTTGTTGGTACAGATGCAAGCGCGTCCTTTGTGAGCTAGAGCAGGTGTACATCACTATTGCAGGGTGGTGGGAATGTGGAGGAGCATGGGAAAGATACAACTGGAGTGATCTATGGACTGTAGTTAACAATAATAATGTAATATTCATGCATCTAAGCCAAAGATGTACTATGTTGATAATGGGGGAGTATGGAAAATGTGTGCCAAATGTATGCTGTGGACCTGTAATAATCTGATATTATCTCATAATCTGTAATAAATGTTCCACCACAATGTAGTGTGTTGATAGAGGGGTATTGTTTGGGAATTCTGCACATGTGCATGATTGTTTTGTAAGTTTACAACTTCTGTCATAATTATTTTAAAAATAATAATAGGGTGGGTTGGGGGAAAAATACAACAAATGTTAGATAAGGACTATAGTTAATATTAAGATTTTTGACAATATTCTTTCACAATTTGTGACAAATGTCTCGCAACAATGCAAGATGTTCATGATGGGTTGATGTTTGGGACCCTTGTATGATGTTATGCATGTTTGCTTTGTAAATTCACAACTTTTACTATATACTTATTGTTTGTGTATGCTCATATATAAATGATATAAAAATAATAATTATTATAATAATAGGGTGGGTTAGGGGAAAATACTTTGGTTAGCAGTAATATTTTAAGGACGCTCTTTAATCATTAGTTAAAAATGTTTCACAATAATGCAAGGTATTGGTGGTAGGGTGAGGTATGAGAGTCCTATATGATGTTATGTATGTTTGTTTTGTAAGTTCACAACTATTACTATACAGTTATTGTTTATGTATGTTTATGTATGAGTGATATAATGCAATAAAGTTTTCCAAAATGAAAAAAAAGTTATGACAAGTCCAAGTCACTGAGTACATCTTTAAGAACAAAAGCCAAAATATTAAGCCTGCAGGCAGAAACTTCATGCCAGTGGACTTAATTTTGAGAACATTTAACCTAAGAACTTTTAAACTTAAATAAACAACAGCAAAAATACTTGCTATGATGTGACTATTATGAATCAGAGACTGTTACAACTAGACTGGGCCTTAGGAATTGTCACCCTCATCATTTCTCAGGTGAAGGAAAAGTTCTAAGGAAACTGCAAAAGGATTTGTCCAAGGTTACATAGCCACAGTCTGTAAGACCTTATATAAAATAGAATATACTTCACACAGCACCATATTACAGCCCAGTTTTTGTAAAGGAATTGGAATAAGATTATTTTAAATAATCTCTTTATAATATTTAAAAGAGGAATCCGTTTGTAAAGCACTGACTTAAATAGAATATTTCTAAAACCCACCAATTGTGTAAAGCCATGGCTTCTCTTAAAAATGTAGGGGTAGATTGTGGGGACCCAGGGCCCCCCTGCAAGTCCTCAGCACATAGCTGCCTGTGTGACCTAGACATAAGTTAGAGGTTAACTGCCCATACTTACCTGGCAGGGAAGATACCATGATCACCAAGGTGGTTTTCCCAGGGCAAGGCTGATCCATTGCATTGGGGATCTGCTGACCCCTGTGATTTCCCCACATGGGGGAAACTTGAATACATAATTTGTGTCAGTGGGGATTGTGTCTGCACTTTCCCCCAATTAAAAAAAAAGAAAGAAAGAAAAGAAAAAGGGTTAACATCCCTCCCCAGAGGGGAGAGAATATATATATGGTATCGTAAACTATAATTTCCCCCAAAGCAGTAAGCGTCCTTGGTAAATGTCCTTCCTATGAGCGTAATGAAACCATCACCAGAACCCGTATGTACATTTCACATGACCCTAGCAGAAACTCTGTTCTTATACCCTGTGGAATGTGCTTATTCTGAAACCCCTTATTTCACCCCTCATTTTCCTGTCTCTTTGCAGAACACTATCTTCATTCTCTAATCGGTCACCATCGGAGACTCTCTTCTGTTTATAAGTCCAATAAAGCTTATGTCTGATTCAGTACCAGGTGTGTTCTTTGGTCTCACGGCCATGCCAACTTGTGCCCTTCAGGAGTTAGGTTGGAACAGTAGATTTCTACTTTATCTGTGCCATAACACTTAATTGTGGAGCATATCCAATTACTTAGGCAGGATCAAGAGGGCTTGAAACATAGCATTAGACCGGTGCTCAGCAGTAAAAAGCTATGCTTGATGAACTGATGAAATTGCAGGTGCTAACAAAGGAAATTCAATCTAGTGGGCAATTGAAGCTCGTGGCAATCTTTGCTTATACCTCAGGACAGTCATTGGTCAAGAGGGAAGGGAGGGAGCCCATAAGACTGAAGTGGAAACATTTCCAACAAGCAGTTAGAGCCCAGAGATGAGAAACTTGGGGCAGGTTCTCCTTGGAGATCCATACAGGAAGCTGGCTCCAGGTCTTTCCTCTAGTAGCCAAGCCCCAACCAGATACTTCAGGCCCAGGGCAGTGTTCCAATTCCAGGCAGGAGCCTGAAAAGAGAAAGGTGAGTCCTGGCTCCTAGAAGGGATCTGGGGCTAAACGCAGGCTGCCGAGCAGGGACTTGGGAACAGTAGCACTCACAGGGGACCCTAGGCTTGGGTGTGAGGCAGCAGCCCAATTAGCAGAATCAGTGCACTGCCTCCAGTCAGAATGGTAGGGACAGTAATGTGATGCTGAGCAGTGGAGACCAAGGCTGGATTGGACTCAGCACCCCTACTATGGGCCAGAGGTGACCTGCAAACTGGTCTGAACCTACTGAGGGGAATCAAGAGCAGGTCCTTCCTGGGGCTGGAGAAATGGGCAAGACTGGGGTTCCACTGGGCCTGGTTATCAGCGCTCCCTGTTTATAATCCTTTCTAATGTCCATTTTAGGATCGTTTATACCAGTTACCTTTTCCATCACCTAGTAAGATGCTGCGCAGAAGAGAGGTGACTGTCAAGTGGGTCAATCATATCTGGAGAGGGCAAACAGATGGAAATTAGCAACAAATGAAGTTCTGATCTTTTATTTTTCCACCATACACATGTATTTCAATGCCCAAGCAAATTGTAATGGGAAATGTTATTTCCTGATGGAAAAAAGAAAAAAGTAAAATGGAACTAATGCATCTTCTTGTACTCAGAGACTCCTCCTGTTAGTGTGGCTTCAAAGAGGGCTCTCTGAAGTGTTTCAGCTCTCCCCAAATCTTCATTGACTCTACCAAATCACTCCCAATGAACAATCTAAGCGAAATTCTACTCACCATGCAAATGCAACTTTAAAATAATTCCCCAGCTCCTGGTTTCCAGCCCCATGCCTGTTCCTAGAGAGGCCTTTGGGAGCCGCCTGAGCATTTCTCCCTCTGTCTTCACAGAAGTATCACTGTGCCTCTCCTCCCCACTGGGAACCAAACCTGGTCTTCTCTCCCTGCCTCCCCCTTCTTCTCAGCCTTTCTTTGGCACCAGGGTACTTGTTTGTTGGTTGGACACATGCTTTGTGGGTTGCTCTGTTTGTTTATATTTCATTCACTGTACAAGGAAACAGCAGGGAGTAGCAGGAGCGCTTTACCAGGGATTCATGTCAGTCACCCTGGCAGCTTTTGTAGACTCCACACGCCCTGGTCCCAGACCTACCAAAACAGAATCTCCGGGGGTGGAAACAGAATCTGCATTTTTGTTGACTATGAGAAAGGTAGATCTACTGGTAATGACATGGAAAGATGTCCCTGACATTGTTAGTTGCAAAATTAGGCTAAAGAACATGATGTATAGGGTGATCCCATTTTTGTAAAAGAAGAAAGTGTATATATGTGTGCTTGATGCAAACTTGGGTATTTAAACAAAGGCATCTTTGGACCTGGGACTTTAGCCACTGTTTCCCATATCCCCCTGCTCTTTACCTCCCAAATTCCTGATGTACTGAAACCAATTCCATCCTTAGAATCAGACAGATTTAGTCTCTACCATTTACGTTTGTAAACTTCAGCTGCTTTTCATCTGCAAGATAGGGATAAAACTACTATTCTGTCTATGGGATGGCTGTAAGGATAAATGAGATAGCAAGTGCATGCCCCAGTCATATATCAGACACATTATAAGCATGTTTTTAAAGAAAAAGTTAGTTGCTATTATTAGAAGGAATTGAAGGTAACTATACTTGAGAAATTTTCTTCCCTAAAATAAAAATGGAAAAGATTGTTTAAAAATGTTTTATTAAACTTTCTAAAATAAACACATAAGCAAAATGTATGGTTGCTTGAAGGATGTCAGCCTATCAAGATCCGGAGACCTGCCCACCCTGTCTGCCTCACTGGGCCCTGCTATGGACACTGTTAGCTGCCACCTGCAGACCTCTACCCAGCCTGTGTGCCTTGGGGCAAAAGCTGCATGATTTTTGCAGGCTGGAGAATCATCCAAATATCCAATTACCTAGTAAAAATCCCTAAAGGAGGGTGTGTTGGTCAGGATTCTCAAGGGAAAAAGAACTGACAGGATATAAATATATGTGTACATATATCTATAATATAAATATTATGACTTTTTTTTATACGCATTGGCTTATGTGATTCTGGGGATGGGTAGGTCCAAATTCTGTACAACAGGCCACAAGCTGAGAACTCAATGAAGGTTTTTGATAAATTCCCTAGGAGAAGCTGGCTGGCTGAAATAGAGATGGAAAATCTCCCTTCTGACTGATGAAATCATGACTTCTCCTTTTTAGGCCTTCAATTCATTGGATGAGACTTCTCCTATTGTTGAAGACAATCTCCTCTGTTGATTGTAGATGTAATCAGCCATAGAAGCAATCAACTTACTGATGATTTGAATACATGAAACATCCTCACAGTAATAATCAGGCCAGTGCTTGCTTGACCAAACAACTGGACACCATAACTTGGCCAAAGTTGATAGGTGAACTTAACCATCACAATCTACCCATTGTCAACTTGGCAGTCATACACATCTCTTTAACCATACTTAATCTTTAAACAAAAACAATAACAGTCATATTTTCACATAACTACATTAAGCTGTCCTGCATACAACTAGAAACGCACTAACTTTCCCCAGAATAGGGTGCAAGTCCTTGGGTAATATTCACTCTTAAACTTGATATCCCATGACTTAAATACTGTGACATGAATTTAATACAACTTATATCCTATGATAAGGGAATAAGATAGGGAAGAAAACAAAGATATTTGTTTTATGTATATATACAAACAAAGCAAAACAAGGAAGAAATATTCATAACCATTCTAGTCCTCGTTTCTATAACTGGTCATGTGGTATAGCTTATATTTATAACTACCTTCTTCCACTACCCATTCCATAGTGCCTTTATCTTCAGCAAGCACCTCATCTGGCTGTGGTTCTTTGCCTGGTGGGTTGACTGAAACCTTCATTCCTGAAGTTTCTGGGCCATTGGTAGTCCTGCCTGGATTTGGGTTCTTGCAGTTTTCCACTGACATTAATCCCAGGGCATGGTAGTATTAAGAGAGGCCCTAGGGGATCTCCTGTATTCAAGGCAAACTCTTCTTTACTTCTATTGTATAGTAGCAGTCTTATTTCCTCCTTGATAATCAGGACCAATCACCCCATCCAGTACAGTAATTCCCTTCTTTACCTGTTGATTCAGAGACATGAAGATCCCAAAGGGACCAGATGGCAGTCTTACTTCTAGTTCAATGGAATCATTGTTGTGTCTTCTGGTGGCAGCACTACTTCTTTTGGAACTAAGACCTGTAGACAAGCAGGGCTTAAGGTTGCAGAGAAAGGAAGCAAAAATTTTTCAAATTTTCTAGTGGATCACTAGAGATAATAGTGAACAGTGCAACGCCCATTTCCACCCCTAGATTCCTGGACCTGTGAACCTGGCTATGGGAGAAAATGAATCATAGACTGGACACTGATTGAGAGCATACACAGCCTCCAGGAGAACATTGCCCTGTAATATATTGCCACCCAGTTTGCTTACAGTGCCAACTGATATAATTTAAGGCTACAAATTATATCAATCCAGATGCTTCAGGATGATGGGGAACGTGGTAAGGCCAGTGAATTCCTTAACCATATACCCATTCCCGTACTTCATTGGCCATGAAGTGGGTTCCTTGATCAGAAGCAATGCTGTGTGGAATACCATGATGATGGGTAAGGTATTCTGTAAACCCACATGGTAGATTTGACAGAAGCATTGTGTGCAGGTAAGGCAATGTGCCTATTCCAGTTAGAACAAATCTCTGCCCCTTCCATGATGGAAGTGTCCAATGTAATCAGCCTACCACCAAATAGCAGGTTGATCACCTTGGGGAATGGTGCCATCTTGGGGACTGAGTGTTGGTCTCTACAGTTGGCAGATTGGGCACCTAGCAGTGGCTATATCCAGGTCAGCCTTGGTGAGTGAAGTTCATTTTGTTGAACCCATGCATAACCACCATGGCCACTTTGTTCGTTAGCCCATTTGGCAATGACAGGAGTGGCTAGGGAAAGGGGCAGTGGTATTCACAGAATGGGACATCCTATCCAATTGATTATTAAAATCTTCCTCTGCTGAAGACCCTCTGGTGAGCATTCACATAGGAAACAAACTCATGTTTTCTGCCCACTCAGAAAGGTCAATTCCCGTACCTCTCCCCCAGACCTCTTTGTCATGAGTTTTCCAATCATGTTCCTGGAAGTCCCTGACCATCCAGCCAAACTATTGGCAACAACCCATGAATCAGCATACAAATGCACCTCTGGGCATTTTTCCTTCCAAGCAAAATGAACAACCAGATGCACTACTTGAAGTCCTGCCCACTGGCAGGATTTCCCTTCACCACCATCCTTCAGTGATGTCCCAGAAAAGGGCTATATTTGCAGCTGTCCACTTTCAGATGGCATCTGTATATCATGCAGAACCACCTGTAACCAGGCCCAATTTTCCTCTTCCTCAGTCAACTGATCTGTAAGGAACTCCCCCAGAGTCCATAGCTGTGTGTTGAGAAAGAGAAGATAATGTGGCAGGAGTGGGGCCATGGCGATTGGAGCCACTTCCTCATGTAACTTCAGGGCTTCAAGGCTTGCTGAAGCCCTGTCTCATATATACCACTTCCATTTTATGATGGAGTGCTGCTGTGCCTACCCAATGTTATGGTTTGGTGGATCAGACAACACCCAGTTCACGATGGGCAACTCAGGTCTCGTGGTAACTTAGTGGCCCATCGTTAAGCATTTGGTCTCTACTAATGCCCAGTAGCAGGCCAAAAAAGGTGTTTCTCAAAAAGAGAGTAGTTAACTGCAGAGGATGGCAATGCTTTGCTCTAAAATCTTAAAGGTCTGCATTGTGACTCCAAATTCCAAAGAGGCCAACTAAGTGTTGTATCTCTTTTTTGGGAGTAGGAGGGGCCAGATGCAACAACTTATCCTTCACCTTAGGAAAGATATCTTGATATGCCCCCACACCACTAGACACCTGAAAATTTAACTGAGGTGGAATGACAATGAATTTTTGTTGGATTTAGCTATCCCCCACCCTCTGACATGCAAATGTCTTACCAATAAGTCTAGAGTAGTTGGTACTTCTTGCTCACTGGGTCCAATCGATATGATATCATCAATATAATGGACCAGAGTGATGTCTTGTGGGAGGAAGAGATGATCAAGGTCCCTATGGATTAGATTATGACATAGGGCTGGAGACTTGATATTCCCTTGAGTTTAGCCAGTGATGGCATATTGCTGGCCTTGCCAGCTGAAAGCAAACTGTTTCTGGTGGTCTTTACTAACAGAAATTGAGGGGGAAAAAAGCATTTGCCAGACCAATATATGCATACCAAGTACCAGGGGATGTGCTGATTTGCTCAAGGACGACACCACATCTGGTAAAGCAGCTGCAATTGAAATCACTACCTATTTAAGCAAACAATGGCCCACTGTCATCCTCCAAGATCCATCTATTATCTGCACAAGCTGAATAGGAGAGTTGAATGTGGATGTCATGGAAATCAACACCACTTCAAGTTCTTGATGATGGTACTGATCTTTGCAATCCCTCCAGGAATGCAATATTGGCTTTTAATTTGCTATTTTGCTGGGTAGGGGATGTTCTAGTGCCTTCCACTTGACTTTTCCTTCCATAATAGCCCTCACTTCACAAGTCAGGGGACCAATGTGAGGACTGGGTCAATTGCTCAGCATGTCTATTCCAAATATACATTCCAGAACTGGGGAAATAACAACAGGGTGGGTCTGGGGGGTCCACTGGACCCACTATGAGATGGACCTGAGCCAAAACTCCATTGATCACCTGACCTCCATAAGCTCTTGTGCTGGTGGACCGCAGTGATGTTTTCAGTCTCTTGGAATTAACATTACATCCCAACTGGTGAATAGTGATTCCTGAAATGTCTGATCATTTCCTTTACCACAATGCACAGATACCCTGGTATAAAGCTGTAGGGGAAGGCTGAGAGGAAGATATACAGTACACATTTTTGGCAGTGTAGTAGCATGGGCACCTCACCTTCCCTTCATTCTGGGGGCCGTGGGTCTGTAAACTGTCTCAAGTCTAGGAACTGATTAAGAGGCCGTGACCCTCTGCTTCTGTAATTCAAGTTAGGCTTTTGTTCATGTGGCCTAGAACACTTCTGTTTATACAAATCAAGTAAGAATTTAGTAGACTGCCTATCTGTTTTTTTTCTAGGTATAGCCCATGATCTACTAGCCAATCCCATAGGTCTGTGTGAGTCAGACTATTTTGATTACTGCTTTGAGTCTGCTGTACATTGTGGTAGCCATGCCCTCCTTGTCTTTGTCAATTAAGTGCCACTACTTTGCTTCTGCCAACCCAGGATCCTATCAGTCCCACTGTGTTTAAGGATCCTAGTTCAGTGACAGCATTTCCTACAGTAATATCTGACCTACAGAGAAGCATGACTACAGAGCTCTTCAGACATGATGGAGTTAGTCTCACAAATTACTCACAATCCTGCTGAAAGGTGTGTCCTCTGGACATTCCTCAAGTGGCTGAGCAGGTCTTACATGATAAATCCATTCTAGCATTCCAGTATCTCTAAGACTTTGAATCTCCTCATCTACATTATGTCATGGCAGTCCTGGCATTTCAACAGGTAATTTGGCCACCTTTTGGTCCATGTTCAGCCAACCACCGAAACAATCTGTGGGAACCCAGTTGAACCCCTCGAGCTACAACATTGGATCCAGAATCTCTGCTTAGTGGGCCCATATCAATAAATTCCACCTGATCCAACTTTATATTCCTTCCACCATTATCCCACACCTTTAATATCAACTGCCACATATATTTCCCTGATTTCTGGCTATATAAATTTTTTTTTAAATCATGCAGTTCTTTTGGAGTGTAGTGTACTTTCTCATGGGTCATACTTTGTATCTCACCTTCTGAAACTTGTTGGAACTTCAGTCTAGTTATAGGTCTGGAAGAAAAGAGGGGTGCTGGGGGAGTGTCATGAGAAGAATTAGATATGTCATATAAGGCAATTACCTCAGGGCATTCCATTGCAGTTTCATCTGGTGAAACAGGATTAATCACTTCAGGTATGAGGTCTGTTTCCTCAGGGAAGGTGGTTGCAGGTTATCAGACACAACAGGCTAGTCTCTTTAGGTGGAGGTTGAATGACTAATCAGTCATTCCCTCCTCAGGGAAGACCATTACAGGTTTATCTGGCAAATACACAGCAGAATCTTCAGTGCCCTCACCATTACAACACATATGTCCCTATTTCAACTTTCAGGATCCCATTCCTTTCTAACCAATGCCCTCACTTTAATAGCAGATACCCTGCTATGTTGGGAATTCACTTCACATTATAATTCAACCACTCATACAATGAGACTCTGGATCTGGTTTTCAGAAATCTCAAGTCCGTGGCTACACACATAGAAACTTTAGTTGGGAGTTTGAAAGCCTGAGCTCATCCCTTTCTTTTACAATATACCCAGTATATTTAGGATCAGCCAATGCCATACTTTTTAACTCCACAAAACTCTGTTAAAGTGTCAAAACCACTCTCACCCAGAGAATTGCCTCTTATAAGCATTTGAGTTGCAGTACCCCATGCTGATATTTTGTTTATCTCTATTGTCAACTCAGGCCATAGACTGTCCGTGCCATCTTTATAGTTGGAATTAGAGACATTAGTGCCTTTGAATCTAACTAGATTAGAGAAGCAACTCCCAAAACCCCACAGCTAACTCAGAAATTTCCTCAAGATTCTGTTTCTCAAGAACCACCCCACTCTCAGTATCAAAATTTGTTTATCCAGGGTTTTCCAGGGAAATAGTGGCAACAGAATATATGTGTGTATTTATATAATGTAAATATTATGAGATTTTTCATAGGAATTGGCTCACATGACTACAGGTATGGGCAAGTCCAAATTCTGTAGGTCAGGCCTCAAAGCTATGAACTGTGATGGTTTTTGATGAATTAATTCTCCAGGAGAAGCTGAAGTAGTGATGGAAATTCTCCCTTCTGACTGCTGGCATCATCACTATTCCTTTTAAGGCTTTTAACTGATTGGATGCGACTTGTCTCATTGTTGAAGAAAATCTCCTCAGTTGGTTGTAGATATAACCAGCAATAGATGAATGAACTTACTGATGATTCAAATCCATGAAATAGCCTCACAGTGATAATCAGGCCAGTGCTTGCTTGACTAAGCAACGGAGCACCATAACCTGACCAAGTTGACACATGAAATTAACCATCACAGGGGGCAAACAAGCTGATAAGAGAAATTCAACCATGTCCTATAACAAGCATTTTCAGGAGCACTTGAAGATCTTAATTTGAGAAATAGGAGATTTAGGGAGCACAGGTTGGTCATCTTCAAATATCTGTCTGCTTGTCATGAAGAAGGAGGGGGTGACACTGATATAGAGATCATGAGGGAAGAACTAGGATTCATAGGTGGAAGCTGCTGCCTTGTGGTTATGAGTGAAGGGTAAGGGGATTGTGGTGATGGTTTCACATGTGTATACCTGACATATTTTATACTTTATATATGTGAGTTTGCTGTACTTCAAATATACTCTAATAACATAGGAGAGTATGAGTTTTGTAGTTAGACATGTTGGGCTCCAGTTATTACTTTGCTAGCAAGAGGAATGTGTTCAAGGCCGTGAAGGTGGCTGACCTATGAAACAGGATTAATAACTTTACAGAGTTGTTGAAAAAAATAAAAAGTATATGTAAATGAATACCATTTCCTCCAATGAAAGGAGACCAAGCTTCTTGGAAAAATGGCTGATTCTAGAATTGGGACAGGAAATATATAAGAAAGTGTGGAACATTTTTTAGTGTCAGAAAGTAAGGAAGAACTCAGAAAGTTATGGGAGTATGTCAAAAGGACACAGAAGCCAACTGAAAGAACTTCCAATGGCCAAAGCTGAAGCAATTTGAGCAAAAAGTAAATGAAGTTGTATTGGACTATAACCCAAAGTATAAAATAAATAACCATGAGCTCATACTAATATAAGTAAATGATTGAATAAAAATATAATTGGGGGAGAAGAGGCAAATCTGAAGAGAAGAAATCCAAATAATTTATATAGGTATTCCATTCTCACAGAGGTTGATCATAACTCCCCATTCCTTAACTGTGAGCTGTGTATAGTGACTTCTCCCAAATAGTGCAATATGGAAGCGGTGAGAGTGGGACAGTAACTGCACAGTGGAGAAACTGGACTACCTCAGTCAGGTGATCATGGTCAACATCAACAGTGGTAAGTCGTGTTGATGATGTACCCTTGATATTATGTGATGAGAATGGCACTTTAGCTCTGTGGTCTTCCTCCCTAAAACACATAACCTCTGTCTAACCATGAAAAAAAAATCAGATAACCCCAAATTGAAAGACAGTCTATAATATACCTAACCAGTACTCAAAACTGACAAGGTCATCAAGAACAGGGAAAGCCCAGGAAACAATCATAGTCTAGACTACATAAGTGTGGTATCCTGGATGGGATCCTGGAACAGAAAAAGGACTTTAGGAAATCTAAATGAAGTATGAACTTAGCTGAGAACAGTGTATCAGTACTGGTTTAATAGTTGTGACAAATGTATCCTACTATTATAAGGTGTTAAAGGAAACTGAGTGTGGGGTGTATAGGAACCCTTTGAATTATCATCACAACTTTTCTGTAAATCTAAAACTTTTAAAATAAAAAATTCATTTTAAAAACAATGTG
>PVKH010019956.1:0-14718 GCA_004027955.1 Chaetophractus vellerosus | reverse complement strand
GGAAATGGATTCTGAAGTGTCTTGCCACCATGCTAAATAGCTTTGACTTGATTGAGGGTATTGAAATAGGGAAGTAATGGGACCCTATTGTACTGTGTTATACAGCTGCAAAACCTAGTCTCTAGGAGCACATGCTTGTTTCTTGACAACACAGAAGCAAAGGAAGTTAGAGCAAATATGGGCAAGGCTGGATTCATATTTCCATGTGTGGTTAAGTTGATTGGGTGGGTGCTGTTTTCTTAAGAGGTGGGTCAGATATGGATGGAAACATGTGACTCATAATTTAGATTTTGTTAAGTTTGAATGAAGGGTCTGGAACTCAGAGCCATTGAGACTTGAAGATGTAAATGTGGGTTTAACTAGGTAAGAAGTGAAAGCCTTTTCTAGAAATTTTTATACTGAATGAATTAATTATATGTTAAAACATTTTAGAAACAGGCTTGCAGTAAGGGTAATGTGATTTAACGCTTGTTATATTTTTCCCCAGTTTTTTGACTGTTATTGGAAAATAAATAGCGAAATTCTTTGAAGTTCTGAAAGTTATATTTTGCATGCCATTTAAAAAGAAAACAGGTCCTCTAAATGTTAGATTTGTGTTTTTTGCCTTTTACTACTTAGACTTTTTTTTTTTTTTTTTTTTTTTTTTTTTTTTTTTTTTTTTTTTTTTTTTTTTTTTTTTAAGGTTCCAGGGGCGGGAATTAAACCCTGGACGTTGGATGTGGGAAGTCAGTGCTCAAACCACTGAGCCACATCAGCTCCCCGACTTAGACTTTTCTTTCTACAAATTTTGGCAATGGGTTTTTTTTTTGTTTTGTTTTGTTTTTAACTACTTAGGATTTTCTTTCGTTGCAAATAGCGGCGCTGATGCTTTAGCTTCTCTCTCAGTTACTGGAAAGATCCAAAGATAGAGTTTAAATGTAAGGATATATTCAAGGGTATCCCTTCAGCGTAGGAACTAGCTCTTCTCTGATTTTTATTTAGAGGCAGTTGGAGAGAATTCAGGGAAATGTGTGTGTAGATTATGTAACTTAGTCACTTAAGGTCCCTGGCCTCCTGCTAACCTGACGCTCTTGAGAAGCAGGGAGCTGGGAGCGCGCTGGGAGCTGCTGGGTGAGACTCAGCGCTGTTGCCCACGGTCCTGGCGGGGAGGTCATAAGGGGATGTTGCTAGGCAACGGGGGAGGCCCGAGGAGGAGGGGCTCCGTGGTAGCGCATTGGCCCCCTAGAGTTTTACAGCAGTGGGTGGGCCTGCCCTCAGGGGTGAAGCAGAACAGTCTGGCAGGGGGCCAGGCCACCCTCACAGACAATAGCAGTAAGTATTTGACCTTATAATCAAAGATGATAACTTATGTCCCTATGCAAGTAATTTGTGGAATTATGATGTACATTTAATTAAACATGAACTTGGGCAAGGCAGGTGGCTGTGGCAGCTGAAGTTCTCCTTTCAAATACTCTCATTCTCATTTCTTTCTCTTTCAAGGCAGAGTTGCAAGGTGAGTTTTCTGGGTGAATGGATGATACTTTTTTTTTTTTTAATGTGTATGGAATATGCAGTGACTTTTTGGGTAACTTTTTCTATTTAAATTATTTAGCCAAAGCAAATATTTACATTTGAGAAAACCCAAGAAGCTAACTTTCTCTGCTCTGACTAAGTGGGCCCGGATGGCAAAATATTTTTCTCATTTTCAGTGAAAGAACTTGGCACTACTATTTGAGATACTGCCTTAAGTATACTTCCTGAATAGAAATGTCAGAAAAGTAACAGTTCAACAAGACCACATCTTATTTTACCTCACTTTTAATATTTTATGCAGAGGAGTTGATAAAATGTTGACACATTTTATCTCATCAGAAGATTGAGTTCTTCTTTTAGAATTTAAAGTTACCTGTGTTAAGCAATTACTTTTCTTCCAGATCCAGGCACATATTTTAAAGGCCTAGACATAGCTCTTTCAGAATCTTGTAATAAAACACAGTTGCATCAGAGGCTAAAGTGTGAAGTAGAGGAATGTGCAACCATCAGATTTGAGAAATAATTAACATTAGCCAGCAAGAAAGAAGTGATATAAACCTTTCTTATCTCCTTCCCTCCCACTGCATTTTCACCCAGTACTTCTGGCCTTGAGCTGTAACTATTTGCCTACTGATCTAGAGAGTTCAGGAAGCAGGGTTTTGTTTTGTTCCCAAGCGGAAGTCTCTTTGTTGGTTTTGGGGTCTGCACTCTCTTTGGGACCTATATCTTCTTTCAAAATAAAAATGTAAAAATTCCTCTCAAGCCTTGCACACAAATGTTTGTTTTACACTCACAATTAATGTGTCTAAGGCCATTCAGTTAGAATGCTACTAAGGTATTATAACAATAGTAACAGAACAATTACGACTTTTTCTAAGATGCTTTATAGTTACTTAACTTTTCAAAGTAACCTTGTTACTGTTTTTATCATGTATGTCATTGGAAGGAAACTTCTGTTTATCTTTGTTATATAACAGTTTATAATAAAACAAAGTTATTATTAAGCACAGTATGGGCCAGACATTTTTCTACATGATTTAAACTCAGTATGGCATTTAAACCTCCCAACAACCCTATGCAACAGCTACTGTTATTATGAATCTTTCACATTTGGGGAAGCCTATGCCCGCCCAGAAATGTTAAGTAACTTGGCCAAGTAAACACAGCAGGGAATTACAATCAGAAAGTCTGTCTGCAGAGTCCCTGGTTTTAATCATTACACTATACTGTAAGTACTGTATTATGAGGGACACTCGGTACTCACAACAAATTTTTTTTTTTTAAATTACGATGATGTAATGAGAGTGCAGACTACAAAGTTCTTCAGGTAACTAGGCTTGCTTATTTTATTCTTTGGGCCTCTAGTCCTCAGGAGGAAGCCTTTCTAATCAAGATCTTTATGTCCATCCAAATTCTATGAACATGAAAAAAAATTATGGCAGGCATTTAGCATTCCCAGGTTGTTTTACTTTGGTATGAGATATGAAATATATATTGTCAAAGAGAAAGGGGAAATGGTGGGAAAAGCAAAAGGAGAAAGTATAAGTTTGTGAACTGCTTTTGAATCAATTTTCCAACAAATTCATTTGATTAATGTATCTTAGAGTTGTGATAATAAGTATTGTGATTCCTCAATAGCATAGGGAAATAGTTACGTATAAAAGCTGTGATGGTCCAAGAATTTGTAAGTTATCATGGTGTGTGGTCCATCAGTTGCAGGGATTAGAGTAAGGCAGGGCTGAGTTTGAATCCTGACTCTGTGACTTATTAGTTGTGTGATTTTAGGGATGTATCTCACTAGCGCTTAAGCTTTGAAAATGTGCTGGATTAATTGTGATGAATACATGAAGAAAAATGAAAATGTTAAGTGTCAAGGACAGAGCAGGTGTTTAGTAAATGTTAAAATCCATTAATCTCCTCTCCCTAAAAATAGCAACAACAGCAAAAAAGTAAAAGAGGATTATCCTGGGGACCCAAAGGCTAAAGGAAGTTTCATAGTGGGATTACAAGGTCAAAGTTTGCCAACGTTTTTGAGACTCTGGATCTCCTTTGCCAAATTGCTATATAAAAGCAGTTGTATAATGCAAACGTTATCTTTTTAATTGGGAAAACTGATTTTATTTTGCCTACTGTAAATGTTTACAGTACTGATTTTAATCTAAGAAGACAATTAGCCTGGATGTTTAGCTTTCTGTATTAAGTAATTTCTGAAACATGAAAATATCTGATTCTTAGTCTTTTTTATCAGTTCTTTGTAATTAATTCTTCAGTTATTGAAGCTTTAGCAGTTGAATTAAAATTTCAGATAAATTAGAGGTAAGACTGCAATACAATTTTGATTTTGCTAATTTGTGTATATTTCTTAACAACTAGTCTAACTGTAACCTGGCCAGAAGCAGGGTCTGTATTTCCTCAGCAATTAGTCTAACTGTAACCTGGCCAGAAGCAGGGTCTCTATTTCCTTCATGGTGTTTACCACGTGAAAGACAATTAGTGATATTTGCTGAATGAATGAATGTTGGAGGGAAAAGATTGTTTGCAATTTTATGTGCATGCAATAGCTATGAAAACTTTTGAAAATGTAGCGATTGCCAAGGATTTGGTTGTAGGTTTTAAAACTGTCACACTTGTAGAAATCAAGAAGAAAATAGGACAAAAAAGGGTAAGCGTCAACAAAGGGGAGATTTAAGAATAAGTAAATAAGGAAAATTGAAGAGAATAATGCTGATTTTGTTGTGACCACTTATCAATAAATGCTCCCAGGTTTTCTCTATTTTTGCAAGGATATAAGTTCATCTTGCTGGAACTAGATGGAGCAAGTATGTAAAACACATTTGCAAACCTTCCCTGTGTTAAAGTTATGATATGCCTTTTGCTCATGCAAGTAAAGATGTATGAATTTTCCATTTAATAAGTGCTTATTGAGAACCTATAGTATATTGTGCTAAGCTCTGGAGGTAGAAGAATAACATTGCCATTCAAGATGGTCATAGGTTGCTGGGGAAGATGGTCATACACATTCATAATACAAAGTATATAAGTGCATCGGAGAGTTGTGAACAAAGTGATTTAGGGACAGGAACTATGATATGATTAATTCCAAACTAGAAATTGCAAAGCTTCACAGACGAGGCAGTGCATGAATTGGGCCTTCAAGGATGACCTAGAGCCTACTTGTGAGAGCAAAGGGAGCCATGCATTCTAGGCAGATGAAGCAGGCTATTTTTTATGTGTCCTATTTGTGCTGTATTTTTGGCATTTGTTGTTAACCCCACGTGGACCAAACCAGCATTTCTTATCACATCTTATTCAAGGTCTCCTGGATAAGAGGTACTCAGAAATATTGGTTGTTTGAATGTATGAATGTATGAATGAACTAATTTACAAATCCTTCTTATTGTAGGATAATGACATTCAAGTTTAAAAAAATGCTCTATTGAGAGTTGTTTTTCTTTACCCGTTGTACTTACGCAATTCAAAGGAAAGTTTAAACTTTGTGGCTTTTTAAACATTCATTTCACCTAATTAAAACAAATATAGTTGTGCTCTTTATTTTTAGCCCTCTGCTTTTCTCTTTCTAAACTTGATATCTCAATTAGCTTGTTTAGATGCATGAGTTCAAATATACTCCTTTATAATAATTCCCTCATTTATTCCCTGAATTCGACCAGTTGATTTTATTTACTATTCATCATCTTTTCGTTCACTGATAACTGAATATCCTAATTTGAATTCACAATGTCTCTTTCAATTCTCCTCAACTTATTTCCTTTCTGGCTGCTGTTTTCAATAGGAAATTCTGGTGTATATTTGACTCTCCTCTCCCCCTACCCCCTTTTAACCAAATTTCCAATCAAGTCATGGTATTTATTCTTTTAATATATTTCTTCCTTATCAGACTTGAGTCACAAATTGCAACACATGGTTTATTATCCCAAGTGGCCTTTATTAATTTTTCTTCAGTCTTGCAGTTGTCCAACATACTAAAACACTTTCATTATGGTCATTCATTGTTCAAGAAACTACAGCTTCTTTTTATAAAATAATTTTAACAGAAAAGAATATGCTATTATTTCAGGAAATAAGAAAACAGAAAATAAATAAGTAAAATCACAAGAGAGGATTTGGAAGGTGGCAGAATAGGAAGTTCCAGCAATCAGTCCCTCCACCAAAACAGCCATTGAACTGGCATGAACTATCAGAATCAACCACTTTGAAACTCTGGAGTCTGGACAAGCACTGTGCAGCATCCAAGAAGGAGCAGGAGGAAGTGGCTGGTAAATTGCAGTAAATACCCTGAGTGTCACCCTCCCTGCAGCTACCATCTGCCCTCTCACAGCTTCTGGGTGGGGGCAGTAGCAGGGACTGCGACTTGCGCCCCTGCACAGCTTGCTGGTTCCAGGGTGGGACATAAAGACCTAGTCCTTCAAATTCCAGGGGTATGTGGTCTGATCACCAATCTCTGCTTTTGATCAGCTACTTCAGATTGCTGGAGACTGGCTCTGAGGGCGGTCATTTCCCTCAGATGGAGGTAGAAGAATCTTAAAAGACAGTAAGAGTCCTTAAAACCATGGAAAACAGTTAAAGGGCTGCAGTTCAAAACTGGAGGATGTACGAAAAAAGAGCAGTGACATGAAGAGACATCTGCACTCCAATGTTCATAGCGGCATTATTCATGATAGCCAAAGGTTGGGAACAACTCAAGTGTCCACCAACTGAAGAATGGATAAACAAATTGTGGTGTATACACAACAATGGAATACTATGCAGTGGTAAGAAGAACTAAAGTCATGAAGCATATGACAACATGGATGAACCTGGAGGACATTATGTTGAGTGAAGCAAGCCAGACACAAAAGGACAAATACTGTATGATTGTGCTATTATGAACTAAATATGCTATGTGAAAGCATGGAAATAATAATTAGAATATAAGTCACCAGAAATTCGAATGAGGGTAGAGAATGGAAAGATGAGGTTTAATCTGTGCCGAACTGGTAAAAAAGGTTGTTTGTAAACCTTTGGAAATAAACAGAAATGGTGAAAGCATACTGTAGTGTTTGTAACTAGCAGAGCTATTATATGGGAACGACAACGGTTGAAAGGGAAAGTCTAAGGTTGTGTATATTACAAGAAGGAAAGCCAAAAAATGTAACATGGGACTGTAAAACAAAATGAAACCATATGTTAAATATGAATATGGGTGATAATGCATATATGACTGTTTTTAAGAAATATAAAAGCAAAAAAATGAGAGCGATGGATACAATAGCAGCTATGTTTGGCAGGGGAAGCATAGAGAGTTTGAGAGGTAATGAGTTTTTATTTTATTATTATTATTATTATTATTATTATCAGAATAATGAAAATGCTCTAAAAATAATTGAAGTGATAAACACACAACTATGTGATTATACCAAATACCATTGATTTTACCCTTTGGATGGATTTATGCTTTATTAATATGTATCAATAAAAATAATTTGCTGAAAAACATAGGACTTTACAACACAATGAACACTTTTGTAAATCATGGACTGTGGTTGATAGTACAATTATGAAAATGTTCTTTAATTGTAACAAATGTACCACACTAATGCAAGATGTTTATAATAAGGTGGGTAGTGTATGGAAACTCTGTATGTTATGCATGACTTTTTTGTAAACCTAGAACTTCTCTAACAAAAACTTTACAAAATAATCACCAATAATCTTATTATTTGAAAGAACTATTATTAACATTTTGTTATGTATGGTATTAACATATACTTTTAAAAAATATTATTTTTATTAGAGAGGTTGTGAACTTATAAAACAAATGCACATGTGTGGGATTCCCATGCGGGATTCCCATACTACACCCTTACACCAATAGATTACATTGTTGTTGAACATTTGTTACAGATTATAGATAATATCATCATACTATTGCCACTATGTTCTACAATGTACATTGGTATATTTTTTCCATAACCCCCTATTATTAACACAGTACATTTTTGGCATTGATGCAAGAATATTACAGTATTGCTGTTAACTATAGTCCATAGATTACAGTAATTGTATTTTTCCTGTGCTTCTCCACATTCTTACCACCTTGCAATGGTGATGTAGATTTGTTCTAGTTCATAGAAGGACATTCTTGTATTTGTGCTATTAACCACAATTCTCATCCACCTCTGGATTCATTATGTAATTCAGTTAATATATTATTCTGTAGCTTTCTTTCAATTGACATTTACATTCCCAGACAACCCCCTTCAGCCACAATCCCCTTTATAAACCAGCTGCATTAGTTCTACTCACTGTAACGTATTACCATCAACTCTATCCATTTCCACGCCTTTACAGTCAAATTAATTAAAAATTCTACTTATATTAAGCATCAGTAGTCCTTCTCAGCCCTCCTCTTATCTCCTAATAACCTGTACTCTGGGTTTTACCTCCATACATTTATCCTTTGTATTTAGTTTGTATTAGTGAGACCATGTGTAGCAGTTTGGTGTTGTGTATGAATTCCAAAAATAGATATTGGATTGTGTTTGTAAACTGGTCCATTCCTCTGGGCATATTAGATTGTATTAAATTCAAAAGTTTCACTTTTACTTGATTAAATTATTAGGGTGTTGATTCGGTCACATCACTAGGACATTGAGTCCCCGCCCCCTTGGCAGAGGGTAGGGTTTGAGTTTTGATGCTGGAGCCCCAGAAGTAAGTACACAGGAGAAGAACACAGAGGAATAAAGACAGCACCGTAGACACAGCAGAGAGATGAGCCTAATAGTTTACAGCTGCAGCTGAGCCAGGAAAGAAATGAGCCCCAGGGAGAGAAACGAGCCTTATAAAGCCTACAGCTGAGATTGGAAGAAGCCGGGACCATGGAGCCTTAAGAGGAAGAGGGAAGGCTGAACCCTTGCAGACATCACCCACCATCTTGCTCCAACATGTGGCCAATGACTTTGGGTGAGAAGGTACCTTGAGTGGGACTCTTTAGGGCCTTGTGACTGTGAGCTTCTACCCCAAGTAAATACCCTTTATAAGAGCCAACAGCGTTCTGGTACTTTGCATCAGCACCCCTTTGGCTGACTAATACAGACTTTGGTACCAGGAGTGGGGTGGCACTTTTGCAATTACCAAAATGTTGGAATGGTTTTATAAATGGGTAAGGTTTATTTTTTGTAGAAATTTTCAGATGCTTGATAGAAAAGGCCTAGAGTACGTTGAAGAGACCATTGGTAGGAATGTGGCTGCTAAAGAGACTTTTTATGAGGCCTTAGAAGTATTAGGTTGTTAGAAAAGTAATTGAGGTTTTGAACCATGAATTTTAAATCATTATAACTAGGGTCAAACACATCTTTATTAATAAAAATAGGAACCATTAAATTCAACACGTTTTTGCCAATGAGAAATAAGTTTGTTTATTCTTGTGCTTTGGGATTCAATGAACTCTTAGGAAGCATTTTCTGCATCCTGTTTTCCCTGCAAAAAGTTGTCAAGATGTTTAAAGAAGTGGTAATTGATTGGTGAGAGGTCAGGTGAATATGGTGAATGAGGTAAAACTTCATAGCCCAATTTGTTCAACTTTTGAAGTGTTGTTTGTGCAATGTGCAGTCAGCCATTGTCTTGGAGAATTGGCCCCTTTCTGTTGACCAATGTCGGCTGCAGGCATTGCAGTTTTCAGTGTATCTCACCAATTTGCTGAGCATACTGCTCAGATGTAATGGTTTTTCTGGGATTCACAAAGCTGTAGTGGATCAGATCAGACTGCAGCAGACCACCAAAGAGTGACCATGGCCTTTTTTTTGGGTGCAAGTTTGGCTTTGGGTAGTGCTTTGGAGCTTCTTCTCAGATCATCCACTGTGCTGGTCATCACCAGTTGTTGTATAAAATCCACTTTTCATCGCACGTCACAATCCGACCAAGAAATGGTTCGTTGTTGTTGTGTGAAAATCAAAGGATGATTTTTTGATTTTCAGTCAGCTCATGAGGCACCCACTTATTGAGTTTTTCTTTTTTCTTTCTTTCTTTATTTTTGTTACATATCCCTCCCCTTTCTGCTTGCTCCTGCTGTGTGTTCATTTGTGTGTGTGTGTGTGCGCGCGCGCACACGCGTTCCTCTATGTCTGCTTTGTCTCCCCCCGCTGAGGCGACACGCAGGGTCAGCTCACCGCGTAGGCGGCCTGGCCCACTTGTGGGCGGCTCTGCTTCCATTCCCGGGCGGCTTTTTGCTCCGTTTGCAGGCAGCTTTGCTCCATTTGCAGGCGGCTCACCCTGCCCGTGGCGGCTTCTTGCCCTGCCCACGGTGGCTCTGCCCTACCCACGGCAGCTTTGCCTTCTCAGGTGGTTTGCCCGCTCGGAGAGGTCCCCGGGAACTGAACCCAGGGCCTCCCATGTGGTGTACTGGTGCCCTATCCACTGGGCTCCAGCCGGCCCCAAGCTTTTTCACCTTTCCAATTTGCTTCAAATGCTGAATGGCCATAAAATGGTCTACGTCAAGGTCTTCGGCAACTTTTCGTGTAGTTGTAAGAGGATCAGCTTTGATGATTGCTCTTGTTTGGTTGTTGTCCACTTCCAATTGCTGGCCACTATGTTGCTCATCTTCAAGGCTCTTGTCTCCTTTGCAAAACTTTTTGAACCACCAGTTTACTGTATGTTGATTAGCAGTTCCTGGCCAAATGTGTTGTTGATGTTGCGAGTTGTCTCCACTGCTTTACGACCTATTTTGAACTAAGAAAATTGATCGAATTTGCTTTGTGTCTAACATCATTTCCATAGTCTAAAATAAATAAATAAAATAAATAGAAAATAAACAACAAGTAATAAATCATTAGCAAAAGAAACATAAAGCGAGAAATGCACATTAAAATGATGTATAACATAAGCACATTTATTAAGAATGTATTTCAATATCAAACAGCAAATTTCAACAACGCAAAACTGCAATTACTTTTGCACCAAACTAATAAATGATGAAACTATTATTGTTTATGAATTCCACTGGAGGAAAGGTGATCCATGTTTTGAAGTTGCAGAGAACTTAGCAAGATTAATTCCTGATGCTTAATGGAAGGCAGAACTTGAAAATTGATCCTGGGCAATTAGCTGAAGAACTTTCCAAAGTAAACTCGGAGAATGTGGCTTGGCCTCTCCTTGCAGCTTATAGTAAAATGCTAGATGAGAGTGATAAGCTGAGAACTGAATTGTTGCGCAGAAAGAAAATAAAAACTGATTCTGGAAATTCCATGTCTTTGGAAATTAAGCCCCCAGATGATAGTGCCCCATTTGAGGAATTGACTAAAGATGGAACTTGTAAATCAGGTTTGGAAATGCAGTTATCCAGGAAAGACTTGTGGAAAGACTGTTTGATGGCTTGGATCCCTGCTTCCTGCATGTTAAACCAACAAGCTTTTTGAGAGTCCTGTGTGAACAAAACCACTGTCAGCTTGGATTAAAAGGGACTTTGATGGGAGATATTGAAGGAAAAATGTCTTTAAGAGGAAACCCATGAAAGCTGAGATCTGGAATTAAGACATCTCCTTGGGCCAAGAGAGGAACCCCACCCATGTGTACAGAGAGGGTGAGTTTGCCCCAGCAGTTAAGAGGGTGGATGTTTCTGCCCTATGTTCATGGAGAGTTTTGCCACCCCAGGGTACAGATAAGATGAGGCACATTCCCCAAGCATTAGGGAAGTTAAGGTCAATACCCTATAGGTTTGAGAGGGGTGGGCCTGTTCCCCATGGATTAGGGAAGGCCAGGTCGCCAACTTGTTGCTCTGAGATTGGGCCTTTATGCCAAAGGTTAGGGAGGATGTTGTCTTCCCTTCACTCTACTAGGGATTTGGGAATCCACCCCAGAGTTTGGGTAAAGTGTGGCCATCACTGCAGTCCTCTTGGAGGGTGAGGTCTGGAGCTCAGTTGCCACCCAGATGCTTGATGAGGGTGGAACCAAGAAAATGGCCATTGAGCAAGCCTGTGGGAAGGGTGGGTCCCCACAAGGCCCTAGGGAGAAGCAACCATCATCTTGAGAATGGCTCTCAGACTTCGAAATCTAATGGAGTATGCCCTGCATGTTTTCAGAACTGTTCTAGACCCATGACTCTTGTTTTCCTTCCAATTTCTCCTTATGGTAATGCAAATGTTTATCCTTTGTCTGTCCATTTGTGTATTGGAAGCAGATAAATTGTTTTGTAAGTTTCAGAGGTGTACAGCCAGATGGGACTTTGCCCCAAGACCAACTGTATTTCTATAAACTGATTGTGATGTGATTTTGTACTTAGCATTGATACTGAAAAAAGGTTTTTTTTTAAAAAGTTGTAATGTCTTTTTGGAATTCAGAGGGTAGAGTATAGCAGTTTGGTATTGTTTATGAATTCCAAAAATAGATATAGGATTCTGTTTATAAAGTGGTCCATTCCTCTGAATTTAATTGTATTAAATTCAGAGGTTTCACTTTTACTTATTTAAATTATGATTAGGGTTTTGATTCAGCCACATCAGTAGGACGATGAGTCCCTGCCCTTGGTGGGTGGGGACTCACAGAGAAAACAACACAGCAGAGGAGAGAGTTGGAGTTTTGATGCTGTAGCCCCGGGAAGTAAATACACAGGAGAAGAACACAAAGGAATAAACATAGCTCCGTAGACACAACAGAGGCCCCGGGAAGAGACTGAGCCTCATAGCCTATAGCTGCAGCTGAGCCCAGAGAGAAAATGTTTTTGATGTGCTTTTTGGCCATTTGTATTTCCACCATGGAAAAATGTCTATTTAAAATTTTGCCCATTTTTTAATAGGCTTGTTTGTCTTTTAATTGCTGAGTTGTATGATCTCTATATATGGAATGGAAAACAAACTCTTTTTGGATATGTGGTTTCTGAATATTTTCTCCCATTGAATGGGCTGCCTCTTCACCTTCTTGGAGAAGTCCTTTGAATCCAAAAGTGTTTGAGGAGTTCTCATTTATCCATGTTTTCATTCATTGCTCATGCTTTCAGTGTAAGGTTTAAGAATGCACCACCTACCACCAGGTTTTGAAGATGTTTCTCTACATTTTCTTTTATGAGATTTATGCTTATAGATTTTATAGTTAAGTCTTTGATCCATTTTGAGTTAATTTTTGTGTAATGTGTGAGATAGGGGTCCTCTTTCTTTCTTTGGGCTATGGATATCTGATTCTCCCAACACCATTTGTTAAATAGACTGTTTTGCCCCAGCTGGGTGGTTTTGATAGTCTTGTCAAAAAATCACTTGACCATAGATGTGAGGGTCTGTTTCTGAACCATCAGTTTGTTTCCATTGGTCTACGTGTCTATCTTTATGCCAGTACCTTTGTATCTTTACCACTGTAGTTAGGTAATATGATATAAAGTTTGGAAGTGAAAGTCCTCCAACTTCACTCTTCCTTTTTATGATGTTTCTGGCTATTTGGGCACCTTACCTTTCCAAGTAAATTTGACAATTGTGTTTTCCATTTATTTTTAAAATGCGGGTGGAATTTTTATTGGGATTGCATTGAATCTGTAAATCAATTTGGGTAGAATTTACATCTTAATGATATTTAGTCTTCCAATCCATGAACATGGAATGTTCTTCCATTTATTTAGGTCTTTTTGATTTCTTTTAGCAATGCATTGTAGTTTTCTGAATACAAGTGCTTAACGTCCTTAGTTAAGCTTTTTCTTAAATATATCACTATTGTAATTGGATTTTTTTCCGTGAATTCTCCTCATATTGTGCATTACTAGTGAATAGAAACACTACTGATTTTTGCATAATAATCTTGTATCTTGCCACTCTGCTGAAATTGCTTATTCGCTTTCGCAGCTTTGTTGTAGATTTTTTGGGACTTTCTAGGTATAGGATGATATCTTCTGTGAATCCTTTTTTGATTTGGATGCCTTTTATTTCTTTTTCTTGACTAATTCCTCTAGCTAGAACCTCTAGCACTATATTGAACAACAGTGGTGACAGTGGGCATCCTTGTCTTGTTCCCAATCTCAATGGGGAAGCTTTCAATCGTTCACCATTGAATACAGTGGTGGCTGTGCATGTTTCATATATGGCCTTCATGTTGAGAAAGTTTCCTTCATCCCACATTTTTTAGTATTTTTATCAAGAAAGAATGCTGTATTTTGTCAAATGCCTTTGCTGCATTAATCAATAGGTCTTATGATTTTCTTCTTTCATTTATTAATCCTAGTGTATTATGCTGATTTGCTTTTGTTGAACCACACTTGCATGCCTGGTATAAAACCCACTTGATCATGATGAGTATTTCTTTTAATGTGTTGTAGGATTCAATTAGCCAAGTATATTTTGTTAAGGATATTTGTATCCATATTCATCAGGGAATTTGGTCTGCAATTTTCTCTTTTATCTGGCTTTTTAAAAGAGTAATATTGGCTCCCTAGAATGAATTTGGTAGCATTGCTTCTTGTTCAATTTTTTTTTTGGAAAAGTTTGAGGAAGATTGTTATTAAATCTTCTTTGAATGCTTAGTAGAACTCACCTGTGAAATCATCTGGTCCTGGGCTTTTCATTTTGGGGAGTTCTTTGATGATTCTTTCAATCTCTTTATTTGTGATTGGTTTGTTGAGGTCTTCTATTTCTTCTTGGGTCAGTGTAGGCTGTTTCAATGTTCCTAGGCATTTTTCCATTTCATCTACATTGTCCAATTTGTTGGTGTACAGTTTTTCATAGTATCCTCTTGTGATCGCTTCTGTTTCTTTCGGGTCTGTAGTAGAAAATGTCACCATTTTCATTTTTTATTTTATTTATCTTCTCCTTTTTTTCTTTGTTAGTCTAGCTAATGGTTTGTCAATTTTGTTAGTCTTCTTGAAGAAGCAACTTTTGGTTTTGTTGATTCTATTTTTTCTAAATTTCATTTATTTCTGCTCAGAGATTTGTTAGTTCTTTCCTTCTGCTTGCTTTGAGAATAGTTTGCTGTTCTTTTCCTAGTTCCTCCAGATGTGTTGTTAGGTCATTGATTTTAGCTCTTTTTTTCTTTTTTTAATTGTTTTGGTCAGCCACAGGCGTGCCTTTTGAAATATACCAAAGATTGGTCGGTCTTTATAAAGGGTATTTATTTGGGGTAGAAGCTTACAGTTACTAGGCCACAAAGCATAAATTTCTTCCCATACCAGAGTCCATGCCCTGGAGCAAGATGGCTGCCGACGTCTCCAGGGTTCAGGCTTCTGGATTCCTTTGTTCC
>PVKH010019955.1:0-14706 GCA_004027955.1 Chaetophractus vellerosus | reverse complement strand
CATGATTGGGTTATGATTAGGGCATTGACTGGGCCATGTCAGTAGGGCATTGAGCTCTGCCTCTCAGTGGGTGTGGTCTCAAGTATAAAAGGCAAGAACAAAGACAGAGAGAGCGGATTTGAAAAGCAGATTTTTGAGAAGCAGTTCTGATGTTGGAGAGGATGCCCAAGGAGGAGAGAAGTGAGCCATTCACCTGATAGTCTACAGCTGACCTTGTGGAGCAAGTGGAGGAGCTAAGCCTGGAGAGAAATGCAGCCCCAGGAAGAGAGGAACCCATGAAGCCTAAACCCTAGTAAACTTTGGCAGCTGTCTTGCTCCAACACGTGACAATGGACTTTGGTGAGGGAAGAAATGTATGCTTTGTGGCCTGGTAGCTGTAAGCTTCTACTCCAAATAAATACCCTTTGTAAAAACAAACCAATTTTTGGCATATTGCAAAGGCACCCCTTTGGCTGACTAATACAGAATTTGGTACTGAGGAGTGAGGAAGTACTTTTTGCAATTACCATAATGTTGGAATGGTTTTAAAAATGAGTAAGGGGTATTTTTTGGAGGAAATGTGAAATGCCTGATGGAAAAGGGCTAGATCACTTTGAAGAGATTGTTGATAGTAGTATGGACACTAACTAAAGAGACTTTCTATGATGCCTTAGAAGTAAATGGTGAAACTATTATTGGAAACAGGAGGAAAGACAATCCATGTTTTAAAATTGCAGATAACTTAGCAAGATTACTCCTGTTGTTATACGGAAGACAGAATTTGAAAATGGTGAGCTGGAGCATGTAGGTGAAGAACTTCCCAAGGTAAACTCAGAGAATATGGCTTGGCTTCTCCTTGCAGCTTAAGCAAAATACTAGATGGGCAAAATACACTAAGGAATGAACTTTTGGACACAAAGAAAACAGAAGCTGATCCTCAAAATTCCAAGTTTCCAGAAATCAAGTTTCTAAATGAAAGTGCCACATTTGATGACTTAGCTAAATTTGGAACTTGTAAGTCAGAATTGAAGATGCAGTTATCTAGGAAAAACTTGTGGAAAGTCTTAGTGTCTGGTGGCTTGGACCCCTGCTTCCTGCAACAAAATTTTTGAGAGTGCTATATGAACAAAACCACTGTTCACTTGGACTAAAAGGACATGGAAAGGAGACATTGAAGAAGAAACAACTTTAAGGAGAAAGCCATAGAAGCTGAGATCTGGAATAAAGATATTACCTTAGGCCAAGAGATGAACCCTACCCACGTATCCAGAGAGGGTGAGTTTGCTGAGCAGTTGAAGATGGTGGATGCCCCCACCCAATGTTCTGGGAGAGTTTTGTCTCCCCAGAGTACAGAGAGGGTGAGTTTGCCCCTACAGTTGAAGAGGGTGGATGTTCACACCTGATGTTCTGGAAGAGTCTTGCCACCCCAGGGTACAGGGAGGGTGGAGCACATTCCTCAAGATTTGGCTGGTTAAGGTCAGCACCCCATAGTTCTGAGAGAGGTGCTCCTGTCCCCCATAGATTAGAAAAGGCCAGGTGGTTGACTCGTTGTTCTGAGAGAGTTGAGCCTGTATGCCAAAGGTTAGGGGAATGTTGTCTTCACTTCACTGTACTAGGGGTGCTAAGACTCTAAACCAAAGATTGGGTAATGTGTGGAAATCACCCCAGCCTCCTTGAAGGATTAGGTCTGGAGTTTGGTCAACACCCAGATGTTTGGTGAGGGTGGAACCAAGAAAATGGCTGTTGGACAAGCCTGTGGAAATGATGGGTTCCCATGTGACCCCAAGGAGAAGAAACCATCATCTTAAAAATGATGCTCAGACTTTGAAATGGAATGGAGGATACCCTGCAGGTTTACTAAACTGTAGAGGATCCAGTCCTTATGTTTAACACCCCAAGTTTTCATAGTAATGAAAATGTTTATCCTTTTCTTTCCATTTGGGTATTGGAAGCAGCTAAATTGTTCTGTAAGTTTCAGAGGTGTACAGTAGATTAAATTTTGCCAGAAGAGAAACTGTGTTTCTTTAAAATGATTATGATATGATTTTGTACTTGCCAAAAAACCTTACTGAGTTAAAGTTTTTCTGATATTGTAATGTATTTTTGTAATTCAGAGGGTGGAGTGTTACAGTTTGATGTAATTATGAATTCCAAAAATCGATATTGAATCCTGCTTGTAAACTGATTTGTTCATCTGGGCATGATTGGGTTATGATTAGGGCATTGATTGGGACAGGTGGTAAGGGTGTTGAGACCCACCCCTCAGTGGGTGTGGTCTCAAGTATAAAAGGCAAGACCAAAGACAGCAGAAGCAGATTTGAGAAGCAGATTTTTGAGAAGCAGTTCTGATGTTGGAGAGGATGCCCAAAGAGGAGAGAAGTGAGCCATTCACCTGAGAGTCTACAGCTCACCTTGTGGAGCAAGCAGAGTAGCTAAGCCTGGAGAGAAACACAGCCCTGGGAAGAGAGGAATCCATGAAGCCTAAACCTTGGTAAACCTTGGCAGCTGTCTTGCTCCAACAGGTGACAATGGACTTTAGTGAGAGAAGAACTGTATGTTTTGTGGCCCAGTAATTGTAAGCTTCTACCCCAAATAAATACCCTTTATAAAAGTGAACCAATTTTTGGCATATTGCAAAGGAACCCCTTTGGCTGACTAATACAGATGGGCAGAGAATCATGGGTTACAGGCAGAGATCTTTCCATGTTCAAACCCACACTCTGTGTTCCATGCAGCCACTCTGACTCCTGAGAGGTTCAAGCCTCCATTTACAATGACATCCTCCTCCTCTGTTTGGTAAACTCCCTGCCCCACTGGTCATATCTGTCACATCTTCATGGTCTAGGATTATGGAATCTGTGGAACTGAAGTTAAGTGTAATACTCCAACAGATCTGCTATGTGCCTAATCTCCATGGGGCTTCATCTCCAATGTCCTCAGGTATTAATTGTATTTCACAAAGCACAAGAAAAGAAAAATTATTTCATGTGGATACAGACAAAGTCCTTCATGTAAATTCTTTCCCAATTGGATGAGGAGTTAATCCTACGCTCATTCTGTTCTCACAAAGTGATGGCCCTTTCTGAGTCATTGGCCCTCCTCTGGCATGATTACCTTCCCTTTGAATAGGATCCCAGGTTAATCAAGACATGCAATTTATAGGGAAATTAGATTAGCACCCTTGAGCACCTGCTTTTGCAGACTCTGTGAAAGTCTATCTCAACAGACAGTATTAAGAAAAAGAAAGACAACTTTTAACCAGAGATACAATGAACAGGAGACTCTGAGAAGCTACTTATAATATCGTGGCAGATATAGTTGCAAATCTAGATTAAAGTATGCTTTTCTCTTCAAAATTCAAATGGTACATTTGGCATAAGACAAGGCATTTACCAATAACCAATTAACATTGGAAAATTCATTTCTCTGTCAGTAGATTGGGAACTTCACAGTATGAGGTATAGAATCCTAAAATTACTGCTTTACCCTCAGCACTCTATCTTTCATTGGTTTCTAATAAATGTGATATGAATATATTTAAATTGAGAAAATGTAGGAATCAATTATTTATTCTTTATATGCCTTTGGCTCAAACCAGTTTTCCATCAGTTCTCAATTACATTCCCACCCAAATTTCCTTGGGAATTTGAATCTTCATGTATTACTTAACATTTAGAATCACTTAATTTTTGCAACAATGTCCACATAAATACTATTATAAATTAAATACTACTTTATCCAACACCTGAAACCACACTGCTATGTATTTCTCCCACCATACTATTTCTCTGAGGGATAAACTGAGGTAAAAAATGGAAACCAACCAGAAATCCACCTGTGATAGTGCTGTCTACCAGAAGATCTCAGGTTCATGGCTGCTGGGTAAACTCTGTAGGAAGCAATGGACCTTCCAGGATCAGTGAGGAAGGGTATGTGTGGGAAGTTTCCTTCCCAGACATTTATAGTGATCAAATTTCATGTGATTGGGCACTCTGTCTAATTAAATCAAGTGGATCCAATCACCTTTGGTCTTTTTGCCAATTCCAATCTTTTCCAAACTTTCAGTAGCAACCTGTGTCCATTTTAGCAATATAGATTTTATGCAAGTTCACAAAATATGTGCATATGTCAATATACTGTCTGTATCTTTCTGCACCTTGCCTTTTGACTCAATTCCTTGAAAGACTCTGTTTGGACAAATATACTGTAGCCTAGTTCATTCAGTTTAACTGCTGTTTACCACTGATTTGTATTATATATGGATTTCTTTTTTAATCTCTTCTCCTTTTTGTTGACATTTGAGCTCATTCCAGCATTTCCCTTCCATTAGTTATAGTGTTGTGGATATTTTGGGGAACATACACTTATTGATCTGAAGACAATATGAAGAGTGGAATACCAATATCATTGCTTTGGGATATTTTCATATGTCATCCAAGTGACCATCATGACCTCCAAGTGTTTAGACAAAGAGCACCCCCACTGACACTGGAGCAGAGTTTCCATTTTTACATATTGGTGTCCTACTGGGTAGAGATTGATTTAAGGAATTTTATATATGTGAAGTTGTATTGGTTATTTGCATTTTATTTATTGTTTATTATGCAGTTTATAAAATTATTTACCACATGATTTTACTAATCTGTGTATTGTCTGGTCATATTCCCTTTGTCTTTATTTGTTGGTCATTTTATTTTTGGATTTGCACTGGTAGATATTTTCTTTTATAACTCTTCTGGGTACTGTTACCTTATAGGTGACACCATTGTCAATATATTTCCCCACTCTGTAACTGTTAGGTGGCCTTTACTGATTTTTAATCTTTAATTTTGTTGGGGGTTTGGCATTAATTTACAAAATCTAAGCTAGTATAAGTCTGGTAGAAGTGCTGTGTGACCACCTCATTTACTCATGTAACAACTATGCCCTGAGCGCTCACCCAGTGCCAGGTATTTGGTTAGGCCCTGGGTGCAATGGTGAAAATGATAAATTTTCTCCTTGTTTTCCAGGAGCTCAGGGTATGCTGGTAGAAATGGAGGAATGTAGTAAACATATACATGTGAAATAGAAGAGCAAATGCAATAGTGAAAATGAAGCAGTGTGCTTCAAGGGTGGGTTGCTGGGAGACACTAGGTGAGTGGACCTGAAAGGGGTCACTGAGTTGGCATTTAGGGTGCAATCAGAATGAGTAACAGGAGCCAGCCCTACATAAGTCTGTGAACAGCATGCCAGGAGAAGGCACAAGTTTGTAGGCTCTGAGGCTGAAGTGAGTTTGGCCTGAGAGGAGGTTAGAAAGGAGGCCAGTGCAGGTGGAGAGAACTTGGGAGGAGAGGTGGGGAAGGAGGGAGGATGGGAGGGAAAGATCTTGGGGCATGGTAAATTATATCAGTTATCTATAAGTATGTGGCAACACTACTATGGAGAAGAATCCTTGAGACAAGGAATTCTGGCTTGAGAACACAGACAGAGTGTCTGGAATGCCAGACACTAGCTCAAAAAGAAAACCTTGAGAGCACTGTTTGAACTCTTGCTGGCCCCAAGACTCAAAGATAAGAGATAATCAGTGTGAATTTTGCCTGTAATAAACTTCCATGTGATATTATTCACTACCCGTGTTTCTCTGCGTGTAGTTCTGCTAAAAAAAAAACCACAGATCTGTCTGTGCTTCAGGACTAGCATGGTAGATACATTCTGCTAGCCCCCTGACACAAGCTTTTATCTTAACTTCTTTGTCTTATCTTTCTTATATCGTGGTACCCTTTGCCAAGTCACCCACACTTACAGCAACACACTACCACTAAATTTATTGGCTTATAATAACAAATATTTGTTACTGCACAGTTTCTGTGAAGAAAGAATTCAGGCAAGGCTAAGCTGTGTGATTTTGCTCCAATATCTCTCCCAGACTGAGGAGTAGTCCCAACTGAGGCTTGACTTGTGAAGGATCTGTTTCCAAAGTCACTCGTGTTATTGGCAGTTTGGACTGAGGGCTTGAATTCCTTTCTGTCTTTTTATCTGGACCCTTCCTCAGTTTCTTCCAATATGGGCCTCTGAACATCATAGCCTGTTTCCCCAGAGTGATATATATGAGAAAGTTATAGAATATTGATAGAGAGATAGAGACACAGATAGGGAGAGATAACAAAAAATAGATTTAGCAAGACAGAAATCACAAGTGTTTAGTTTATCAATCTTGGAAATGATATGTCATCACTTTGACCATATTCTACATATAAGAAGAGAGTCACAAAGTCCAAAAGAAAGAGATTAGACAAGAACATGTATACCAGGAGGCAGAGAACCTTGGAAGCTATTTGGAGGCTTTCCACAACATAAACTAAAAGGAGGCACTTAATCTGACTCTAAATATAATAGGTAGCTATTAAAGTGTTTTGATTCAGATGGCAATATCTGATTTTCATTGAATTTCAAGGCCATTATGTTGGAGACCAGGAAATGAAACCAAGAAGATAAATTTCTTTTCCATGATCACATCATCAAGAACCATCTCTGTTTTGAGTTGAAATTCCTGCTGTTTCCCATTGCTTCATGTAATTCTTCCATCATTAAAGATCATGTATTAGTGATCTGTCACATTAGCTCATGAGTTTTATAGATAATATTCCATATACATCTGAAAAGTCCCTGGGGATGTGGAAGCTAGAATGATCCTTATCATTCTAGTGAGAAGACTTGGGAGACCCAAGAGGCACAATGATTTGTCCAGGTTCACAGAAATGTCAGGAAAAGGAGACAGGTGTGAAGCCAGCCCTTAGTCCTCAATGCTGGTATCCTGAATTTCCCAGGTCTTTCTCAGGCACTTCAGGGAGGACTGTTTTTGCATAAATGTAGAGTTAAATTGATGACATGAGAGAGGAGGCTGAAGAGGCATCAGATTTAGGTGAGGCTTTATCCAAGGAAGTAGGACAGGTAATGGGATCCCAAGAAGTAATCTCACTCCTTGGAGATATAACCCAGCAGAACTTGGAACCCTGGTAACCAGGTACCCACATTCTAGAGACAGCCCCCAACCCACCTCACTTGAACAAAGATGCTTGGGAGAAAAAGTTGTTTTCTTATTGTTTCCCAACATCTCAGTTTATCACCTCAGGAAAGCTGAAAGTGAGAGCTTACTTTAAAGCTGCAGGAATGGAATTGGCTCAACCTCCACCACAGAAGACTCTGGCCATTTACCAAAAGATGCCCAAACATAAGACAGGTATCACAAGGCAGTGAAATGAAGGCTGGGCAAATATTCTGATTCCTCCTGGACAGCCCCACAGAACTTCCCACTCCCATTGTGCTTGAATTAGTGAGGGATGATCTGCTGGAAGGGCATAAGAGTGGACAGACCCTTGGCAAGAGCTGTTTTTCTAGGAGGTTGGAAGCTTGGTTGACTCATGTTCACAGACTGCTCATAGCTGGCAGAGTGAGAAGGAGAGTGTTAGGTTGGTGATCATCTGCCCAGATATTAATGTGCAGCCTTGGAGCCATCATCTCATCTCTTTTTCTCATGGGCTGGAGGTCAGTACAGTGTTCTGTTTCTAATCTGGGGAGAAGAACTCTATGTGGAGTCATCCCTGTGGTGACAGCCAGGCAGGGCCTTGATAACCAACTGATAAGGGGAGTGAACTTTGGGTCAGACACAAGGGCTCCTGTCTTTACTGAGCAGTGGGGAATGTGAGTGGGGGTCTGTGACTGAGGAATAGCAAGGCTGAACCTTTTGTCCCACACATCTGATCAGAAGGCTGATCTTAGAGCCTTCCCCCTGTAAGGTCAAAAGTGTCCAAGAGAGCTGTGGATGATGCTCAGGGCACTCTAGGGAGAAAAGAGAGGCTAGGATCTCAGAGACAGCCTTTGGAAGAATCCTTACCCACTACCACCACTTACCCCAACCCTGCTTGCCCCCACCCCACAATTGATGGTCAAGACAATGAGGTTTGGTGAGAAACCGGTTCAAAAGTCTTCCTGGAAACTTAGTCATGGGTGCTAAGTTGCCTGTGTATGTGCACTAGGCTATACCCCTGCCCATCAGAATAGTGTTAGAAGGAAGAAGAGATCCACCTGTCATCTGCAGAGAATAAGGCATCATGTTGCACTCAAACTATCGGTTGAGATGCAATGTGGACCCAGGGAGGTCTGGGTCAGGAAAATGGATTCTGTTTTTCTCCTTCATCCTCTGAAGACTCATGGAGCATCTACCACATGCCAGTGCAGTCCATAGCTGAGACAGGCCATCAGAACTTCTGGACTGTAGGTTTGAAGGGCTTTCACAGGGCATAGCATCATCCTTTAAAACATGGGTATGTTTATATTTTAAATTCTTAAATGTACAAAATAAAGTTTAAAAAATATTTTAAAAACAAAATATGTCAGTTTCTGTAAAAATCACATTAACAAGGACTATTTCTTGACCTAGACAAGTGGCTTCCTCTTTACAGCTTTGAAGGAAGAGGGAATATGTTCTTCTGGTGCAGAGGTTTCTATGACCACCAGTAAGGAAATTGTAGATTACAAGAAGAACCCTGGAATTGCATCAGCAGTAAGTGGGGGAGGGTGATTGGAGGAATGTAAAAGTATCAAAACTTATAATATGCAAGTAAAAAGGCCAGGGGAAGAGGACAGGAGACAAGATGGCATTGATTTAGGTGTGCAGTCACTGGCTCTGAGTCAGAGGAGGGATGGATGAGGAAAGGAGCCTGCCACGGTGGTTCTTTCTGGGAGCCTGGGGGACTGAGGTCTTAGGTCCATCAGTCCAGAGGTAATTGGACTGTAAATTGGACTGTTCAATATAAAATCATGAGTTCTTTACTCTCCAGCAGGAAACACAGGCAGCTAAACCCTGTTGTCTGGGTGGGGTCTCAGCACTCTGAATACTCACCATTAGATTGGTGAGGGGGGCAATAAACTCTGAGAGTGGGAAGGTTCTGGCAAAGGGTGGAGAGGGGTTTCCTTTCTGTGGGTTTGGTTGCCAGGATCCCCTAGCATTTTGGGGGAGTGAATTAGCCAGCTGGAAGTGGTACTGGGTGGAGGGGAGAGGAGAATCTGCTGTACATGGCTAATCTACCTAACTGTGACACAGATGCTAGGTTCAGCAAGGGGTGGAGCCAGCAATTTTATCACTCTGTGGCAGTGGGAAATAATAGATAAGTCTCCAGGAGCCTATTTGAGGTCCCTTCATAGGAGGGGGTGGTTTGGAAGAGGTGTTTTTTTAAGGATCCGTTTTACATAAAAAAAAAAATAGAGAGAGAGAGAGAGAGAGAGAGAGAGAGAGAGAGAGAGAGAGAGAGAGAGAGAGAGAGAGAGAGAGAGAAAGAAAGAAAGAAATGCATTGACTTGCTTTAATTGCTAAATTCTGCCTCACAGCCTGCAGAGAGAAGGCTGCAGGGCAATTGATTAATGAACACAGGCTGCAAGGTTCCACAAGGGCCCAAAAGTAAAGCTGTTCTTCCTTAGCTTTGACTGCATGCTTGTGTGTTTTTACATCTATTCTCTCCTCTTTTTTTGTTCTTTTTAAAAAAATTTAGGTGCTGATAACTCTTTTCTTCTTTGCTGGTCTTCTTCATCCTTGAATTTCCATTGTCTGTGAATAGTGACTGTGTCCACCAATACTATCTCTTCTCCTTCCTTCATCTTTCTACCTTTAGCTTTCTGTTGTGGTTCTTACATTCCACCTTTTTTCATTTGCTCTCAACTTCACACTTGTTAACTTCTATTTTGTCTATTCTGTTCTCTTTTCTATCTTAGTATTTGTATTAGCTTTTTTCTTTCAGTGTTTCTTTATTAGTTTTCTATCTCCTCATCATTCTGGTCTCATAAAATATTCTATATATTTTTCTCTATTTGATTCCCCATTCAATTGTAGGCACTCCAATTTTTCCCCTATCACTCTATACTGCTTACATGCGTTAAATGTTCAATTTACTAAGTCTGATATAGCTGCTCTTCTAAATTTTATGAATAATACTATTATCCCTTTTCCTTTCTTACCCCTTTTGATTGCTCTGGCCCTAATCTTCTTCCTTCAAAGTAACATAGAATAAAGCAATGATATACAACAAGGGCAAGAAGTATTAACAAGAAAACTTAACTCACATGTAGAACTGCAAGCTAAATAAAACCCTGGAGCAGGGAAAAAAGCTAATCAACTTAATAAACCCATCAAGATAAAATGATGACCAGAGGGCAACAAAAATTTACAAGCATACTGAGAAATTAGAAGACATGGACCATTCCAAATAACAAACCAAAATCCAGGAAGAGATGCACAACATAGAAAATTTCTCAAAGCTGCCCAAACAAATGTCATGGACCAACTTCATGAAGTGAAGGAAGAGATTAAGGATATTCAGAAGACACTGGTAGCACATACTGAAGAAATTGTAAACATACATTAAAAAATAACGGATATGATGTCAATGAATAGCATAATCCAAGAAATAAAAAAGACAACAGATTCACATAACAGCAGATTTGAACAGACAAGAGAAAGAATTGGTGATGTGGAAGAGAGTGCATCTTAAATCAAACAGATAGTAGAAAAGATGATAAAAAGAGAGAAAAAATCCAGCAGGGACTCAGAGATTAAGCCGATAACACAAAATGCACTAACATATGCATCATAGGCATCCCAGAAGGAGAAGAGAAGGGAAAAGGAACAGAAGGAGTTTTGAAGGAAATAATGGCTGAAAGGTTCCCAAACATAATGAGGGAGATGGATGTACATATCCAGGAAGCACAGCACACCTCAAACAGTATAAATCCCAACAGGCCAACCCCAAGACATATACTTGTCAAAATTTCCAATGCTCAAGACAAAGAGAAAATACACAAGACAGCAAGACAAAAGAGAACCATCACATACAAGGGAGGCACAGTAAGATTAAGTGCTGACTTCTCAGCTGAAACCATGGAGGCAAGAAGACAGTGGTGTGACATAGTCAAAGCATGAAAAGAAAAAAACTTCCAACCATGAATTCTCTATCCAGTAAAGCTGGCATTCATAAATGATGGAGAGTTCAAAATATTCACAGATAAACAGAAATTATGGGAATATGCCAATAAGAAACCTGCACTTCAAGAAATAATAAAAGAAGCTATAAAGGTTGAAAGGAAAAAAGAGGAGAGTGAGAGTTGGAGGAAAGTGTAAGAAGAACAAAAATGACATAAAGAGAAACAAAAACTTCATAGGACATACATAAACCCAAAGAAAATTTGGTGGATGTAAGAAATTCATTGAGAGTAGTAACACTGAATGTTAACAGATTAAACTCACCATTCAAGAGACACAGATTGGCAGAATGGATGAAGAAATATGAACCATCTATATGTGTTTAACAAGAGACCCACCTTAAACCCACAGATTCAATGAGGCTGAAAGTAAATGGTTGGAAAAGAATTTTACAAAAAATAGTAATGAAAAAAGGGTTGAAGGACCTATTCTAATATCAGACAAAATAGACTTTAAATGCAAAACAATCATAACAGACAAAGATGGACACTGTATATTAGTAAAAGGGGTAATCTCTCAAGAAGAGAGAACAATCATAAACATTTATTCCCCTAATACCGTGCCTCTAAATATGTGAGGCAAACACTGGAAAAACTAAGTGGAGAAATAAAAGTCTCCACAATTATAGTGGGGGACTTCAATACATCATTATCACCATTAGACAGAACGTCAACACAGAGAATCAGTAAGGAAACAAAGAACCTGAAAAATACATTAGAGGACCTGGACCTAATACTCTTATACAGAACGCTACACCTTAATACAGTGGAATATACATTCTTCTCAAGCACACATGGATCATACTTCAAGATAGACCACATGCTAGGCCACAGAACATCTCTCAATGGGTTGAGTATGATTGAGATTATACAACATAATTTCTCTGACCACAATGGAATGAAACTGGAAATCACTAAGGGCCAGAGAACTAGATTAGGCATGAAGATATGGAAATTAAACAACACACTCTTGGACAAACAGTGGGTCAAGGAGGAAATCTCAAAGGAAATCAGTAACTACCTCAAATTGAATGAAAATGACAACACAACATATCAAAACCTATCAGATGCAGCCAAAGGAGTACTGAGAGGGAAATTTATAGCTATAAATTCATATATTAAAAAAGAAGAAAGAGCTAAAATTCAAGTATTAATTGCACACCTGAAAGGATTGGAAAACAACAACAAAATAACCCTAAAGGAAGCAGAAAGAAATAAATAACAAAGATCAAAGCAGAGCTAAATGAAATAGAAAATAAAAAAGCACTAGAAAAAACAAAGCCAAAAGCTTGTTGTTTGATAAGACCAATAAAATTGACAAACACTGACCCAGACTAAGAAAGAAAAGGAGAGAATAGATGCAAACACACAAAATTAGGAATGAAGAAAGAGATATCACTACTGACCACACTGAAATAAAGAATATCATGGGAGGATACTTTGAAAAATTATATCCTAAGAAGAATGATAATCTAGAGGAAATGGAAAAATTCTTAGAAACTCACAAGCAGCCTACATTGATGAAAGAACAAATCAATGAACTCAGCAGTCCAATTACAAGTAAAGAGATAAGCTCAATCATCAAAAACCTCCCAACTAAGAGGAGCCCAGGACAATACGGCTTCAGAGCTGAATTCTAACAAGCATTCCAGAAAGATTTTACACCAATCCTGCTTAAGCTCTTCCAAAAAATAGAAATAGAAGGAATATTCCCTAACTCATTCTATGATGCCAACCTTACCCTAATACCAAAGCAAATCAAAGATACCACTGAAAGGAATATTACCGACCAATCTGTCTAATGAACCTAGATGCTAAAATCCTCAAAAAAATACTTGGTAATCACATTCAGGAACATATCAAAAGCATTTTACACCATGACCAAGTGGGTCTTATCCTGGGTATGCAAGGATGGTTCAACATAAGGAAATCCATCAATGTACACCACATAAACAGATTGAAAGAAAAACATCACATGGTCATCTCTATAGATGCAGGAAAAGCATTCAGCAATATACAGCACCCTTTCTGGATAAAAACTCTACAAAGGATCGAAAAAGAAGGAAACTTTCTGAAAATGATAAAAGGTATATATGAAAAACCCAAGGCTAACATCATCTTCAATGGGAAAATCCCAAGAGACTCCCCTCTGAGATCAGGAAAAAGACAAGGATGCCCACGATCACCATTCTTTTTTAACATTGTCCTAGGAGAACTTGTTCAAGCACTGAGGCAAGAAAAAGATATAAAATCATCATCCAAATTGAAAAGGAAGGAGTAAAAATTTCATTATTTGCAGACGACATGATCCTATACTTAGAAAGTCCCAAAAAATCTACAACAAAGCTGCTAAAACTTATGAAGAAGTTCAGTGACGTTGCAGGCTATCAGACCAATGCTGAAAAATCAGTAGCATTTCTGTACATCAACAATGAACAATCTGAGGAGGAAATCAATAAAAAAGACCATTTGCAATAGTAACAGAAAGAATCAAATACCTAGAAATAAATTTAACTAAATATATAAAGGACTTTTATGCAGAAAGCTGCACAAGTTTGTTAAAGGAAATCAAAGAAGACTTAAATAAATGGAAGAACATCCCCTGTTCATGGATAGGAAGACTAAATATCATCAAGATGTCTATACTACCAAAACCAATTTACAGATTTAGTGCAATCCCACAAAAATTAACACTGTATTTCTTAAGGAATTGGAAAAACTAACTACAAAATTTATTTGGGAAGGTAAAAAGTCCTGAATTGCCAAAGACATTTTTAAAAAGGGAAGGAAGTTGGAGGTGTCACACTACCTGATTTCAAAACATACTACAAAGCTACAGTGGTGAAAACCACATGGTATTGGCACAAGGATAGATATACTGATCAGTGGAACTGAATTGAGATATAGATCTGATATAGATCCTTGCATATACAGTCATCTGATAGTTGACAAGGCCACCAAGTTCACTAAGGGGGAGAAAAAGGCCTCTTCTACAAGTGGTTCATGGAGAACTGGATATAGTTATGTAAGAGAATGAGAGAGGAACTCCATCTCACACCCTATACTAAAGTTAACTCAAGGTGGATCAAAGATCGAAATATAAGAGCTAAGACCATAAAAACCTTGGAGGATAATGTAGGGAAACATCTACAGGACTTTGTAATAGGAAATGGTTTCATGGACTTCACAACCAAAGCATGAGAAGCAAAAAAAAAAAATTGATAAATGGGATCTCCTCAAAATTAAAACCTTTTGCACCTCAAAGGATGTTATCAAGAAAATAAAAAGGCAGCCTACCCAATGGGAGAAAATATTTGGCAACCATGTATCTGATAGAAGCCTCATATCTTGCATATATAAAGAGATCCTACACCTTGAAAATAAAAAAAAAACAACTAACAACCCATTTAAAAAATGGGCAAGTGACCTGAAAAGACAGTTCTCCAAGGAGAAAATACAAATGGCTAAAAAGCAAATGAGAAAATGCTCGACATCTCTAGTTATTAGTGAATTGCAAATCAAAACTACAATGAGATACCATCGTACACCCATTAGAGTGGCAGCTATTTAAAAAACTGCAGATTATATATGTTGGAGAGGATGTGGAGGAATCTGATCCCTCCTCCCATCCTGGTGGGCTGCAGTTTGGTCCAGCAACTGTGCAGGGCAGTATGGTGGTTCCTTAAAAATTAAATATAGATCTCCCATATGATCGAG
>PVKH010019954.1:0-14708 GCA_004027955.1 Chaetophractus vellerosus | reverse complement strand
GGTCTCTTTAGAATTGGGGATTGTCAGGAAGCAGAGGGAATTCAGAGATTGAATATCTTACTATTTTTATACAAGAGGCTGGAGAAAAGAAGTGAGGCTATATTTATTGTTAGAAAAAAAAAGCAGTGGTACCTTTAGCAAGAAAGGGAGCATGTTTGATATTTTCTGTGGTTGCACAATGTTTTTGCTTTTTATCTCTTTAGGCGTAGTGTTGGAGTGGTCTTGTTTTTGTCTCATTCCATTGTGGTTATGCAGAGCCTTAATCAGATGCCTCTATTTTGTGAAATTACCAGCAGAAAACATTTTTCATTTATCCTGTGTGCCTGTAACTGCTGCCAGATCCTAGTAAGTCTCTAATAACTTGATTCATCATTTACCTGGTCTCCACTGTCAAAGACGGGGGTAAACACTGTATCAATCACTTTGCTTAGCCATAATCATTCTGATAGAGTATCTTCTTTTCTGAGGTCAAATATAAGAGATATCTGAAGTACATCTATATTTCTTCAAAGGGAGTGATAAGCAGATGTTAGTATAAGGTTTAAGGAATCTGAGGACCCAAAGCCCAATATCAATCAACATGAACAATACAGTATAGTTTTAAAAAAAAGAGGTTAAATGTTGGTTTATCAAGTACACATAAGGAGGAGCGGAGAATATTCATCACTACTATATGAGTTTAAGTGCTATATTCCCAACCATTTAGAATCCATGAGTTTGAGGGAGGGACATGATCTTCTATTTGGGTGTGGTTAATCCAATTTATTAAACTTGATCCTATGCTCATGTCTTAGGGCATGCCATGTAATCAAGCTTTATTCTCACAGAGCTGGCCTTCTCAGAACCCACTCTCCTAAAATTTCTCTATCTTTATCCCTTCTTTCCTCTCTTTTCACAGCCCTTGGATATTTTAATTAAAGTTTTGCTCTTCCAAACCCCACCAAGTGAAACCATCATCTGGGGGTTAGGGTCATTCTCAGCTTTATGGAGGTCTGCTGCTAGGTAGAGAGCTGAGGATTGACTTCCGCTCATGAGGGTGGAGGAGGGTGCATGATCATTGTCTACGACAAAGGCGTGTCCCAGAAGCTGCCACAGGTCATCAGAGCAGGAACAGGGCAAGCACATTTACTCAAACAGGAGTACTAGGTAGCTTTTTAGGAAATTACCGAGAAGCTTTAAACAGTAAGATGGAGCCCGAAGTTCAAGTGGGAGGAAATGCCAATAGGTAGGAAGTCACCATGGATGATCAGACCATCTTGGTTAGAGGCAATCAGCATTGCCAACTGGAGACTAAAACAAGATGTTAGGCATATCTAGGAGAGCCAGTATCGTGAAGTGAAGAAAATCAGGAACTCTGGATCCAAACCGCCTGGGTTCAGATCTCAGCTTCACCACCAACTAGTTTTATCTCCTGGGAAAGTTACACAATTGATTTGTGCCTCAGTTATCCCATTTGTAAAATGGAAATAATAGACCTTATACTTTATAGTGTCCTGGGCTAAAATAAGTAATATATGTGACTCTTAGACAATTAGAAATTTAAAATGGAGCTGTCTACAAGAGAGTACTGTGTGAGTCTTGTCTTTATTATTATTAGTAGTATTAATTTAGCAATTTTATTGGGCTTACCCAATTACAGAGCTAAGTCATCAAGTCTTTTATTCAATAAATAATTATTGAGGACCAAATCTAGGTCAGGCTCTGTGCAAGGGGCTGGGATACAATGAATAATAAGACAAATTTACCATCAAGGACATTAGAAAGGAGGCAGACAAATAAATAGGCAATTATAATTTGGTGTGCCAAGTCATATTAGACAGAGTAAGCCTATTATTCTGAGAGGCATTGAAGGAGTACCTGACTCACTGCTGGAGGGAGGGACAATCAGGGAGGACTTCACGGAGGAGATGACATATACTTTGGGTCCTAAAGGAAGAGAAGCAATTAGCCAAATAGAGTGTGAATGTCAGGGAACGGGGAAAGTATTTCTATCAGTATAAGCATCAGGTGCAATCTGTAAAGTGAGAAAGTACAGAATATTTGTGTGGTACAGTATGACATGCTGTTCAGAGAGTGGGGAATGGGTCTGATTAGAGTTTATGGGCAGTATGGAACAAGGTCCTAAAGTACTTGGGTTCCATATGAAGACGTTTGGTTTCTATCCTGAGAGCAGTGGGGAGCCAATAAAAATTGTAGAGAAAGCTACTGATGTAATCTGACTCTTAACCAATCCATGGAGAAAAGATATGATGAGGGCGAGAATGAAGGTAGACTAGTTAGGAGGCTATTTAGTAAGCAGGACAAAGCATATGATGGACTAAACTCTGCTAATGCCAATGAGGGTGGAGGAAAATGGATAGGTTTGGGAGATGTGAAAGTGATACTTAATTTAACTCTATCCTCATTTGTTGTATAAAAAGTATGGTAAGTACTAACAAGAGAAAATAACTGACTATGGTTGGAATGAAAAATAAGGAAACTAATTAAACATATTCCATATTAAATCAGGGACTTCTAAATATACTAAAAATATAAAAGAGCAGAGAAACTATAAGAAATGCCTTTTTAGCCAATATTTGCCATTAATTAATATTAACCCTTTTACCTTTTGCATCTGGATAGATGTACATTTTATAATATTACATTTCAGATCAAGTTAATGTCTCCTTTTTTCTCTCCTCATTGACAACCATTTCTCTTCTTCCCAAGGGTAGCCACAATCATAAATTTTGTGTATACTCTTCTCATCTGAGTACTTGCACTTTTATTATTATAAATGAATATACTGTGTTGCTGTCTATCTTTAAGCATTTATGTAAATGTAATCATGCTTTTATATACTGGTCTATATCTTGCATTGTTCATGAAACATTATGCTTTTGAGATTGATCCAGGTTGATACATTTAGATGTAATTATTTTAACTCCTGTGCCATAGTAAAGAGTATATTAACGTCTAGATATCTAATCCTCCTCAGGCATATAGTTCAACCGTCTCCCAGATTTCATCTCATGATTTCAATGATGCTTTCACCTGACCAATTGTCAACTATCTCAAGAACTCATGAGTCTCCCATGATTTCTATACAAATATATTTGTTGATGTTCTCTAAGAAAAGAAAGGTGATGTCTGAGTGAACTGAATTAGCCCCAGTTTTCTTTTTTTGAATCTTGAGAGACAGACTTTCATAAACTCTTCCAGGATTTCTTTTTTTTGTCTGAGTTCAGCTGGAAGGAGGAGTCTGTCACTAAACTTAAAAATAATCCTTTCCCCAGAATTCCATAAGAGTTAAGGAAGTTCAGAAGAATTAAATGTTTAAAAATAATATTGCTGCTGCTGCTCCAAAAACGTTTTGATATGTGTAAAATATTTTGAAGATGAGTTCGTTCTACTTTGGCCTACTTCTACTGTACCTGATAACCATATAAAACAAGACTCTTGAGATTAATAAGGAAGATATAAAATGTTTCGCTGAACTCGTAGGTCTTAAAATGTATTTTTAAATTTGAAGGTGCTAGAAAACACACTTTTTCCCCTCACTTTGTGATAATTTAGGCAACCTTTTTTCAGTTGTGCTTTTACCATCATCCAGACAAGCCAAATGAGATGTTTTATTTTCTTTGTCATTTTAACGAATCTTTCAAATTTTGTGGCATAGTTTGTTGGCTAAGGATGTCAAAACTTTTAATCTCTCCAACGGAAGTAGCTTCACTGTTGTCGTGGGGCCGAGGAAACTTTTATTTTATTTTTTAAAATGAATCGGATCCATGGGCAGGTGGTGTGCTGAACTTTAAACAGCTTGATGAATAATTTGGCTCTGCGTAGCAGTGTCAAATAATGTATCTCAGTTGGCAGTCTCAATGAAACAGAATAAGGCAGTCGGTTTCCCATTGTATATTAGAGTCCTTGTGCCTCCTCAGCTTCCAGCTGTGCATGCTAGGCATAAATCCTGCCCATCCTCTCCCTGTGCCATCAGTCACCCAGAGCTGCCCATTCACGTCTGCTTACCTAGAGATCACATTTACAGTCAGGAGCCACTCCTGTTTCCAGGCAGTTGTATGTTCATTATTTGTTGATATACTCAGTTGTATGATTCTAAATGACCATTTTCTGGGAATAATTATGGACGGTGGAGGGAATTATTGCTTAAAATCCTCTCTTATGAGGGCTATAGTTGGTTTAATTTTAAGGATCTGATAAATTTATATACACAGTGCAGCTTTGTTTAACAATGCTGACATTAACTTTTTCACCATATTTTCTTTAAGGGAATTATGCTTCAGTTAAGTATTCTAAATAAAAATAGTTATTGCTTTTTCTTCCTTCCTTCCTTAAAAAACAATTAAAGTAAAATACACCATATAAAGAGGTTATGATGTCACTTAAGGGCATCAAGAGCTTCTTCATAAGGGAATATCTGTCTTTATGTTTTTTTCTATCTACCACAGGGAGATGTTTACAGAGAAGAGTTTGAGATTTTATTATATTTCATTATTGTTATTTCTGAAGACATTTCTGTGAGACAATGGAGTGAATTGGAATGGGGACCAAATAGTGTCAGGGGGAAAAAAATAAGGAATTATTTGCAGTGGTGTTAATCACAATATGAAGAACATTTGTAGAGTATTTGAGATTTTGAAGTAGAACTGTCAGAATCTTTTAGCTGATTAAATGAGGAGGAGGGACTGAATAGAGGAAAGGGGAGGAAGGTAACAGTTATTCTAGCAGGATTCAGAAGCGAAATGGGCAGCTAACAAACTGACTTTGGGACATTTAATTTTGAAGTAAATATTATATCTCAAAGTTCTGTTGGACATACAGACTTGGAGTTCAGGAGGTATATTAGGGCTAGGTAACTGGATTAGAGAATAATCATGGTAGTTGAAATCATAGGGAGTAGATTTGGTCATTGAGAGAAAGCAGATAGATTTTGAAAACTTCAAACCATAAGGATCTACAGCTCAAATGTCCAAAATATGTTAGTCACTGGCCCCATATTGCTAATTACCTTTTGAAATGTGGCTAGTCTGAATTGAGATGTTCTGTAAGTATAAGATACACATTCTATGTGAAGACTTAGTACAAATAATAGCAAAATATTTCACTTCTAATTTTTATATTGATAATGTATTTAGATGATTTTTGGATTTACTGCATTAAACAAAATGTATTAATTTAAATTTCATTATTTATTTTAATATGTCTACTAGAAAATTTAAAATTATACATGTAGCCTGCATTTTATTTTTATTGGACTTTGCTGGTCTAGAGTTATAAAAGCCTAACCCTTTATCATGATAGCCCATCGAGATCTGGCCTTTCCAAACTCATCTTCTGTTCTTTCTTCCCATGTCTCCTCCATAGAGCTCCCCAGGCATCATGCAATGTATTTCAGATCTGTGGCCTTTTGCCCATGTTGTCCCCAAATTTGGGAATATCCAGCTCTTCCTTGTAAATTCCTGTCCTTTTAGACTGGCTTTTCCAAAAGAGGATGCCAAGATTTGATGAGTAAGAAAATATTATTAAAGATTCCTGAACTCTGTTCTTAAAGAACAGCTCATATTCCATCTTATTTGTTCTATATCTCTGTTCACAACGTCCGACTCACTCAAATCATTTTGAAGAAAATTCCAGACATCATTTAAGTTCATCCATAAATATTTCAGCATATATGTCTAAAAGAATAAATGACTATATTAATATAGCTATAATACCATAATTCTTTAATATTATCAAATGTAAGTGGTCAAGTTTATCTGACTTTTCTCATTCTTTTTTAATCAGATTGATTGTTGAAACCAGAATCCAAACAATATCTCTATATATATTGCAATTGGCTGACATGGCTCTTTGTCTTAAAGGTTACTTTCCATATCTTTTATTTTCACAATTTATTTGTGAAAGAACCTGGTCATATGACCTGTAGAGTTCCCACCATCAATCTTTTATTGTTTGTATCCCCGTGGTTGTTTGATATGCTTCTCTCTACCCACTATTCTCTGTTATTTAATAGTTTGACCTGGGAGCATGATCAGATCAAGATTATATTTTTGAGGACAGAATGTTTTATTATGGATGTTGTGTACTTTCATCAGCAGGTACATCATAACATCATATCTGGAGGTCTTTTTTTTCTTTTTTTTAGTGTTGTTAGCAGCAACTGGTGAACTTTTCCCAGATCTTAGGCATTGCCAGATCTTAGACATTGCAAAATGGTGATTTTTCTCTCATTCATCAATTTTTATCCAGAATACTTCTATAAAAAGAAACAGCCTCTCTTCTATTTGGTAAACCTTAGGATCAGTTTATATAGGAAAGGCAGAATAAATGTGGGATTCTTTCCCTTTGTATTTTGTTTTTAAAATAATGCTTTAGTAGCATTATTTGCTAAATTCACTAACTTTCTTCACTAGTGACCAAAGAGTATTTTTTAAAGTTATTATAATAAACTCATGGATATTAGCACATAATTGTTGCTTCTTCGCCTATGGGAGCCTCTCCAAATTGGCCAAGTCCTTTTTACCAGACCCAAGATAGCTTCCCCATGATCCAGACCAGGATTCAACTATTTTTTCCAAGGAGCCATTACTCTTTTGTGGGAAATGTTATTTGGAAAATGTAATATGGTCACTAGGATGCTGATTGTTACTGGGTTGATGATTGTTTCCAAGTCTTTTCAGAAGACAGATTTAAGAAATGCTAATTTTATTATTATAAGAGATAATTACTTATGAGTTCTTGCAGATAATTTTGATTCAAATGCAGGATTACAAGGCTTTTACTGAAAGTCAACCTTGCCATCCATCTCTTCTTCTATGCTAAAAAATGCTCGTTCTCAATAATACATATTATTACTCATTTCCTTTATTCCTCAATTCATAACAGTTTTAGAATAGAAATACTAATCTGATTTCTTAGAAGCTATTTATATATTTTTGCAGTTCTTTTTATCTTTAGACAATATTTCATTAGGGATATTTAGACAAATTACTGTGTTTTAATGTCACTTAATATTCTTTCTCTGTGGCTGTACCACCTACTGGTTGCAGTTAGGCTCATCTGGTTTATTTTACTGTTGCCTTTTAAGAATTTCTTCTTAAAATTTAATTTTAATTTTCTTTTAGGATTTTATGAATTCTTTACAGGCTTCCATGGTAAAACTCAAGAAAAGAAGATGTATTAAAATAAATCTTACTTCCATATAGGCCCATCCCTTCCATTGTATTCACTCTCTTGCTCTGTATGTAATCATTCAAAATTGTGTTTTATCTTTCCACTGCTATTTTCTGTAAACTGTCTACTTTATCTATCTCTACCTCTCTATCTCTCTCTATCATAGATATATCATAGATCTATCATCACCTATTATGTATCTCTCATGTATCTATCAATCATCTATCATTATATTATTATTATATGTCATAATTTATTCACATTCTCTCTCTTTAGATAAATTATAGCCCTCCATATGCAGTTTTTGCTAACTGTCTTTACTTTATTTTATTTTACTTTTTGCATTATTTTTTGCATCACAGCAATATATCCCTAACCCATTTTTCTTTAAGGAATTTTGACCTTTTCTTCCTTAGTTTTAGAAAGCATTAGAGATATTAACCCTTTGTCTGTGATGTAAATTGCAGATATTTTTCCCAGTTTGTCATTTCTGTCTTAATTTATTTATGGTGTTTGTGCTATATAAATGTTTTGCATTTTTACATAATTAAATTCATTAATTGTTTTCCTCATTTCTTCTGGATTTTGAATCACCTTAAAGTTTTCCCTCCTTCAGATTATAAAGGATATTTTGCTTGAAAACTATTCATAATTGTATAAAAATGTTCTGAAAATCACCATTGACCAGATTTTCCACCAGATTAACTGTCATATCATCAAAACTCTTTGGAATTTTGCAAAAGACATAAAACTTTACTAGATAGTCTGCTACAGTTTACCATCTGAAGTTTCTGTTTGGAATGAATAATTCTATTATATGTAGTAGCCATGATGTGAGATAATGAAGTCAGAGAAATTTCATTGACTATAGTTTCAGGCATAGAAGATGAAATTATCATTTTAAGATATAGCAAGAATATAGCTGTCAACAAAAATAAAAAATAGAAATAGGATGAATCAAGATTAAGGAATTTATTAGGCTTATATCCCTTCAGATTGTAAAATCTTCTTCTATCGCAGTGTTTCCCAACTCTCTAAATGGTTTTCCCGTTCAACTTTTTGCTCATATTTTGTGACTTATATCCGTCCTAACTTGCTTGTCAATCTCCTAACACTTGTAAATTTATCCAGATTTTGACTGTTTATTATCACTTCTCATTGCAAGCATCCTAGTTTAAGTCAGTAACATCTCATGCCTGGACGTCTGCATTTCCTTGTAATTGACCCTCCTGTGTTTAGTCTTGTATTCCTATAGTCTGTTCTTCACAAGGAAGTCATAGTGATTCTGATCAAACAAGAGCCAGATTTTGTAACTCCTAGTTCAGAATTTTTTAAAGGTTTCTCCTCATACACAGAACTTGGACCACAAGGCCCTCCATGAACAGCTCCCTTTTTAGTCCTCTTTTCCCATTTCCTTGCACTCTGCTTCAGGCTTATTACCTTCTGATGGCTCTTCAAATTGCCAAGAAAACAGGTCATGGAGCCTTTGTGCCTGCTGGCTCCCTTTGCCTTGAATGCTCTTCCTCCAGATATTGGCATGACTTGCCTCCTTACTTTATTTAGGTATTTCTCAAATGCCATTTTCTCCAAGAGATCTTCCCTGACCCACTATCTGAATGGCATTTCCTTTACTCTTTCCATTTACTCAACTTTATTTTCTTCATATCACTTATCATTATCTGAAATTTTACTGTCTATATGTATGTTTCTTTAATTCCCCTTTGTCTGCATGAGGGAAGGGACTGTTTTGTTTACTTTATATGCCCTGAGTCTAGAGCAGTTCCTGAGTCAAAATAGGTGGCAATAAATATAATTTTTTTACTAAGTGACTGACTGAATGAAATTTAACCATAAATACAATTATAAGTATTGTGAATCAAATTAGCTATTGATGTTCCAGAGATGAAGATTGCAGGACAGATAGATACATGATTTTTACTAATCCTTATAAACCTTTTTAAATATTAGTCTATTCTTGTATAATTTTTTCTCTTGTAGAGGGAAAATTTTGCAAAATACTTGTCATTATACCGTTTTTTGTACCAGATTTTTAGAAGACATCATGAAGAGATCATCAAAAGAGTTTAATTCAGGGGCCGGCTGGATAGCCCAATGGATAGGGTGCCGGCATACCACATGGGAGGCCCCGGGTTCGGTTCCCAGGGACCTCTCCTAGCGGGCAGACCGCCTTGAGAATGGCAAGCTGCCATGGGGGGGCCAGAGCCGCCATGGGCAGGGCAAAAACCTGCCACGGACAGGGCAAAAGCCGCCACGGGCAGGGCAGGTCGCCCACGAATGGAGCGCAGCCAGCCACCCGCGAACTGAGAGCCGGCCGTGAATGGAAGCAGAAGCCGCCCATAAGCGGGGAAAGCCGAGCCTGCGCAGTGACCAGTCTTGGCATGTCGCCGCAGCGGGGGGGAGGGGAGAGGGGAGATATGTAATAAAATAAATAAATCTTTACAAAAAAAAAAAAGAGTTTAATTCATATTTTCAAATTAGTGGAATTATACACTCAAAATTAATTCCCTTAAGTATCTACTCTCTATTGAATGCTGTATGTGGTAGCTGTTATATTGAGTGAGCTTCTTGGAAGCTTTATAACATTACCAACCACAAATCTGTGGACCAACATGATTTGGCCATATTATTGAAAATCCAGTTTGTGAAAAATCCTAAAATGTGAAAAAAACATTGAATTCTGAAATTGTGTTTTAGGAGGAATTCTTTTTTTTTTTTTTTTTGGTCCTCTTTTTATTTTATTGAAGTATATCATTCATACATGAACATACATAAACAATAAGTGTGCAGTAAAAGTTGTGAACTTACAAAACAAACTTGCATAACATCATACTGGGGTCCCATATATCAACCCACCACCAACACCTTGCATTTGTTGTGAAACATTTGTTACAAATTATGGAAGAATATTATCAAAATATTACTGCTAACTATAGTCCATATCTTACATTTGGTATATTTTCCCCCCAACCACCCTACTATTATTATGTTTTAAAATATATTTTTATTACAGAAGTTGTGTACTTACAAAACGATCATGGACACGTGTAGAATTCCCACACAACACCCCTTCACCAACACACAACACTGTGGTGGAACATTTGTTTAGGATTATAAGATAATATTATCAGACAATTACAACCAACCATGGTCCATAGCATACGTCTGGCACACTTTTTCCATACCCCGCCTCCCATTATCAACACAGTACATCTTTGGCATTGATGTAAAAATATTACAGTATTGCTATTAACCACAGTCCATAGGTCACTCCAATAGTATTTTTCCCATGCTTCTCCACATTCTCACCACCCTGCAATAGTGATGTACTTCTACTCTAACTCACAGAAGGACACTCTTGCAGAGGAATTCTTTTTCGTTTGTTTGTTTTTAAGTACTTTTTATTTCTTTTCTAGAACATATGTTAAAATGTTTTGATGAAAAAAAGTGCCCAATGGTGTTTTTGACATGTATTTTTAAGGTCATTTGAATTTAATAGTTTATTAGTAATAAAATATTGCTATTTTTTCTGCATGCTCAACTATTTAAAGAAACAAGGATGAAAACCAAATATAACAACAGTCCCTTTTTCTTAATTCAAAAGGCCTCTGAACTGCAATGGGATTTATTCTGATAATTGCTTTATAATTTGATTGTTCTTTTTTTTTCTACTAACATAATTTTATTGGCTCATGATTTGGAAGGCTAGATGTCCAAAGCAAGCCATCATCCAGGCTATGCTTTCTTCTCCCAATCCTCCCGTCCCAAATCCTTGGCATTCTTCAGCTTGATCTCTGCCTGCTGTCACATGGTGAGCTCTCTCCTTGTCTTGTCTTTCCGCCCCAGGTTTGATTTTTGCTTCCAGCTTGCCCCTGTGGCCTTCTCAAACTTCCAGCTTTCAGTTTTTTCTCTTTATAAAGCCTAGGAGGAATTTTTGATCAAAGATTAATTAGCAATTCTTCTAGCCAGTACCCAATTTAAATAATAGGTACCTTTTATAGTACAAAGAGAATGATCCAGAGATGCCAAAGCCAGAATCAATCAGAAAGAATTTTAAACAAATTTCCCCCCTTTTTACCTACTTAAGATAATAGTAAATAAGAATCAAGATATTGATCTCAGTTAAGTTTTGGTGAACTATCTCCCCTTGTTTCCTACTTTCCCTCTTTTTTAGAAGGAATGGGCAGAAAGAAGACCATCCATGATTACACTCTACCGAAAAGTTGGTGGTTATTGCTACCTCCCTTTGGAGTAATCCGCTCACCGCCTTTCACACCAGAGAGAACTGATTGTGATGGGATCCAATAAAACTTTCCTGTATCAGCTGAGAGGGGAGTGTCCTGTGTTTTATAATACTGGCACTACAAATTAGCAAGCATGCAATAATTCTTTTGAAACAGAAAAAAATGTGAAGACTAAAGAACATCTCATGCTTCTTTCATTTTCCCTTAATACAACTCTATAAAAATTATCTGATGGAACCGCAACCATCAGAGACAGAAAAAGTAGTGATTCAAGAATTATGTAGCAAAACCAAACCAATGGAGGTGGGATTTAATGGGGGAGATAAATCGATTCGGATCCAAATGATCAAATATGAAGTTTGGGAAAATCTCATTGGCAAAAAGTTGAAGGAAGGATTGGAGGAGGATAAAACTGGAGGCAGTCACAGAAATTTTTCATGTGAGAGATGATGAGAGACTGAACTTTTGTAGTGGTAGGGAGAATAGAGAAAAATCATATTGGCGTGATGTAAAGTGAAGTCAGGAGGGATGAGTCTGCTGTGAGACAGAAGTCAGTGACATATTTTCAAGTTGTTTTACATCTAGGTGGCACTATCCAGAATGTCGCTGTCTCCCAGAATCTGTCCAAGTGACAGTAGTATCTCAAAGTGATCCATAAAAATGAAGGTTTCTGGAGTAATACATTAGTAAGAAGCAGAATACTTTATACCCTTTTTGTAGGTTATGGTACTTGTGGGTCCAATGCCTCTGTCTGCTTCTAGTTTTTTCTTTCTTCCATCAGATAACAGGTGAATTAAAGAGGGATATGAGTATTTACATTTTCTTTAAGGGAAAGGGGTTGACATACATTGTATATTAGGGAGAGTTACTCAAGCATCCTTAAGTAATTTTAGTTTGCCTAAATCCTTCTTTAAAGATAATACTTGTCCAAGTGGTGTTTGAAGTGTGGAGTTTAAGATTTTTCTCAAAACCTTGATTTAAGGGAAAAACGCTTCTACTGGGTACTGGAATGTTTTGGCATGATCTTATTTCCTAGCCATATGGATTGTAAAATAAGTGAGGTGTGGAGAATTAAATGAGATAATTTATGCAAAGCCCATAGCATAATGGGCACATAGTAGGCATTCTATAAATAGTGGCTTTGAATTTGGAAATCACTAACTTAAAGGCTATAATTAAAACATGAATATGGATGAGGTGTTCAGGGAGAGTAGGTGAGAGAAAGAGAAAGGCAAGGATGGAAATCTGGGAAAATCTGACACATTAGGGAGAACAGGAAGTGAGATTCTGGTGAAAGCAACTATAGGGCAATGGTCAGAGAGTTAGAAGAACAAGAATAGGGCTACATCATGGAAGCCAATATTTTAAGAAGGAAAGGAAAATATGTTCAGGTTGAAAATACCTTAGAGTATTTTCAAAATGTACAGACTGATAGATAACTCTTTGAATTTGTCAATTAGAAGTTCATTGGTGTGCTTAGCAAGCCTGGACCCGTATTGTGCTAGGGGAAGAAAAAGTGAGGAATACTTGGAAGTTGAGTTTTCCTGGAGTTTCCATATGAGTGAAATCATGGGGCAGGTCTATGAGCCAGGGAGACAAAAATTTGGTTTGAACAGCTATCTGATATTCTGAAAGACAGAATCCTTGTGCACCCCTTAAAAATCTCTGGTAATAGGTAACAGATAGTTGCTGACAGGAATTTGGCAGCTCAGTTGCCACAATTAAGCTTTGGGAGACATAAAGCTGCCTAATGGAAGGAGCTCCTTGGGTAAATCACCCAAGCCAAGACAAAATCATAATCTGGCTGACTTTGAGCTGCTCAAGGGCAGAAGCACCATCTTATTCATCTATATATAAAAAGACTATCACATGGCCTGTAACTTAATTGGTGCTTAAGTAAAAATAATTAAAGTTATTTGGTTTGGTTCATAACTAGAATCAGAATTGGGACTTTTGTAGCTTATTTATAATACAATAACGTGTCTGATTTAGGAATAGGAAAACCGATAGTGTGGAGTTCTTTAATTCCTTGGAGCAGATATCAGATGACAGGTCCCTCCTGATCAAGGTCATTGGCTGGATATAGACTATTGCTTAGCTTTATTCACCTGTTTAACTTATTTATTACAAACTCTGGCCTCTTACTAGGTTTTGTGAGTAGAGAGAAGGACTAACCATGTGAGCTAAAGCATAGTGGTTGATAGGGGTAGAAATTTCATTAAATTTTGGGAAAAAACCCATGCCTAGTCTAAGAAAACGTTTAAAAGTGAGAGACAAGAGACTTTAGACATTTAAAATGAACTTTCCTCATAATGATCTGATTTTGTTTAAAATTTTTGTATATAGAAATGTAGATATCTTCAAGAAATACTTTTGATGTCTGATTGGTTCTTGGATATTTTGAATTTTTAAAAATCTTGAGTTAAATAAGTGTTAAAGATAATTCCTATTTAATATTTATATATGAATATTCATTTGAAGTAAGAAAATTGTAAATAGCCCAAATGTCCATCAACCAGTGAGTGGATAAACAAGTTATGTTAAATCCATGCAATGGAACACTACTCGGCAATAAAGGAAATGACTGTTGATACACATTGTAATGTGGGTGGATTTCAAAATAGATAAGCTGAGTGAGAGAAGTCAGACAATAAAAGAGTACATACTATATTCCACTTATAATAAATTCTAGAAAATGAAAATTTAGAAATTAGTGGAAAAAGAAGATTAAGAAAGAAAGAAAAGATTAAGAAGAAAGATTAAGTTAATTGGAAATGAGGGGAAAGTTTATGGCATGATGAATATGTTCATTATCCTGATTTTGATGACAGCTGCTCAGGTATATTCGAGTGTCAAAACATCAAATTGTACACTTTAAATATGTGCAGTTTATTTTATGTTACTTATACCTAATAGAAGTATAAATGAAATTGCCTTAAAAGAAGACTTCCAATCTTTGTTAAATTATCCTTTAGAATCATATAGGGGAATGCAGCAAATTTAAAAGGTAGCATATTTTACAACCATCCACTTGAAGGTAATCATATTCATCAGAATGGATGTTACTCATCACTGATAATAAATGGAAAAAAATCACCCATAATGGGAAAATAATGTCTATATGCCTGGTAATGAATAACCAGAGAGAAAACAAGCAAGTGCAAAAGAGAGCTAGTTGTTTGTTTTTTGTAGTTTTTTTTTCTTTGGTGTAATGAAAATGCTCTAATATTGATTGAAGTGGATAATGCACAATTCTGTGATTATACCAAATGC
>PVKH010019953.1:0-14717 GCA_004027955.1 Chaetophractus vellerosus | reverse complement strand
AAAGGCAGGGTTTAGTCTTGCAGAAGTGTATGAGGAGTGGCATTATCTCTGAAAGAAAATATATATATAAGCAATGGCTCGGAGGCTGGGAATGGAGGGAAACACGTGACTGGTGAATAGCTCATGATTAATCTCAAGTAAGGGGTGAATGAAAGCAATCTGGCACCATTGTTCAGAACAGGATTTAGGAGGCAGGTGGTCATGATTTCAGGTCCTAGCTCTGCAATCTGATGGCCACAGGGCCTTATGCAAATACTGTTTCCTCACTCAGCCTCACTTTCTCTGAAAAAAAAAGGCAATAATAGTAACAGCTTCATGGGATCATTGTGAAGAGTAAATAAAGTAATGTGTATGAAAAGTTGAACACAGTATCTGAAAGAGTAATTCCTCAACAAATTATTGAAAATGGGAATTAGTTCTGAAAAGTAGTTGGGACAAAGTTATAAAACGTCATCAATGACTATAGTTTATTCTATAATCACAGGTTTTATGTTTCATCACTGGGTCATTTTATTATAGTGGTTAGAGGCACAGACTTCTAAAAGGCTACCTGTTTGAACTCTGATCTTCTTCTTCCAAAGGATATAGTTTTTGCCAATTTATTTATCCTTTCTGTGCTTCACTTTTCTCATCAAAAAAGGGGGATGGTAACTATAATGACGATTAAATGGTTAACAATACAAAGACTGTTGAATAGCTCCTGGCTCATAAGAAGTGCTGTAAAAATGCCAGCTTTTATTATTGGTGAGTCACCAAAAGCATTTTAGAAGGATGTGTCTGAATTAGAGATGTGCTTGCAAAGAAAACAATGGACTAGCCTTGTGTAAAATGAGTTGGAAAGAGGAACAAGTTAGAAAGCTTTTGCAAATCCTCCTAAAATAGGATAGACATAGTGAGACATTGGAGTGGAGAGAAGATTTACAAAAGAAATAAACATTAGCATCAAGAGTACTTGGACACTCCTTGGATATGGACACAAGGGCAAGTTAGCCTGAACTCAGACAGAGAAAAGAAATGTGGGAAAATAAATACATCTGAGATAGACAGTTTCTTGAAATACTGGACTTGTGCTGTTTTGGGCACTTCTTGCTGGAGATGTCTAGAAGGTGAATATAAAGGACCAGTGGGTAGAGAATTGAAATACAGTTTAACAGGAGATAGCTGAAGTTGGAGAATTACAAGGAAGAGTGTTAGAGACATAAAAGAATACGATCAAGGAAAGTTACACATGAAAAAAATATATATATCTAACAGTTTGGAAGAAAAGTGAATACAGGAGAAAGGAATAGAAGGGAATCTAGAAGCCACTTTTTAATGGAAAGTAAAGAACAGAGATTTAAGGTATAATTGGACAAAAAAATCAAATGCCAGAAAGAGGGTCAGGTTTGAGGAGAGCTAAGAAAATGCCACTTAAATTATGTTGAGGAGACCTTGTGTTATGTCACATGATGTCCCCTAAACTGGGATGGATGGTTTCATGCACCATTGATAGTGACCCACACCAAAGCCAAGTCAAGATATCTCTAGGGTCTGCATCCTCTAAAACTGTGGGAAACTTCTCAGCAGCCTATAGGCCAATCTATATTGTAGAAGTTAATACCCGGAAGGAAACCCTCAATCCACAGGGGATGGAAGTCAGAGGATGAATATTTCCCCTTCATTGTCCTCTATGAGAAAATGATGAGGCTTGTTCCACATGGCTCTTCTGAGGATACTTGGAGTGAACCTCAGTTGATCACATCAGTAATCAACTAATTTAGACACATTTTTGCCTTTTCTCTCCCTCATGAATCACTGACTTCACTCCCTCATTTCTGTTCCTGAGACCATCTTTCAAATAAATTAGCAGCACCCAAGTCCTTGCCTATGGGTCTGCTTTAGGAGCAGGTCTTCCTAATGGAATTCTGGATTTGGAAGACCCACTAGCCAGATGGCAATTAGGACCTCATTTCTCTGAAAGTAGAGACTATGGCAGCAGTATCTTTTGGTGTGCAATGACTAATACTCATCTGTGGTGGATTGGAATGGGGTACATGTTATAAAGGGAACATTGGCTTATGCAAATTTTCAACCTGTGACATCTATCGGGGCAAAGGAGAATATAACGATTGTGGAGTTGGCTAGCTTTTGTCAACTGCCCTGTGTTTTGAAGAAACACAATGACAAATTCAGTTCACCCAGATATCTACCCAGGGCATTATGTGAAAATTTCATGATGATATTGAAGGCTGTCCTCATCCCCTACAGCTGGATTGCTAACTATGATGAAAATGAGGCTCAGGACTGAATTGTAAGGGTAGCAGAATGTTTAAAGGAGACCAAACTAACAGCCTTAACAGATCTCCTGTTGGTCAAGTAAGAAAGAAGTACAATCTTATGACCAGAGACGGGGGTATTTGACTTTCAGCATGGGAAAACTCTGAACTTTCTGATGCTCATGAACTTTCCAGTCAAAAAGAAGCTTATCATTTCCTCCTCACTAGGGATCAGCTTCCCTTTACCTTGAGGAACATTTGTATGAATGGGGCTTACCAGAGTGAGGGGAATATTAGCCTGGATAGGGCATCTTTTATTAATGGAGTTCTCCCATGAAACTGGATTTAATACCTTGTTAGGCACAACTGAAACTTGTCCCAGTATAGGGCTAGGAATGATCCTTGAAGTTTGGATGCAATTATGGCCTACGGTAAAGAAGAGCTGGTGATGCCAGAATTATCTCAGCAAAATATTGAGAAAAAGATTAGAAGACTGAAAGGTGAGCCTTAAAATGGATTTATTATATAAGACCAAAGAACCCATTGTTAACTCTTTCCCTTCACTGAATCAATAAGGAATTAAATAATGAAGGGGTACTGACATCATTGAAAAACTTAGGTGCTGGTTGTCCTCTACAGGCCAGGATTAATTGGGCTTCTTAGTGTTAGTGGAGCTTAAAGGAACACAAAAGAACAGAACCAGGTGGAATATTCAACCATCAGAGGCAAATTGGTTGTAATTGCCAAAATGGGCAGCTAAACTCGAGTGGTAACCAGGCTTCCTTGGACTGCAGAGCTATGAACAAAGATGAAAAGACAATGATATTTATAAAGATATGATACTGCTTACCTTGTATAACCAGAAAAGAAATTCTAAGTCTACTGTTGGAAGCTGATGTCAGCCTATCAATGCAAAAATTATAATCCTTTGCCTAATTTCCTGATCTGAGTCAATTCTCAAACTTAGAGTGCATTAACTGAAGGGGTGTCCAGGTCCCCTCGGGGAGGAACCCTGGATCCCCACTTTGAGTATATATAAAAATGTATACTCATTTGTTTTCAAAGGGCCTGTGGCCATTTACCAGAGTAATAGCATACTGAAGAAAGGATTTTGGATGGACTGCTGAATACCAAATTTTGCATGGACTGCTGAATACCAGATCTCATCTGACACTGAAACAAGAACCAAAATGCTATCATAGTCCCTGGGGCTATTGAAATCTAGAAAATAAACAGGATCCAGGACAACTACATTTCACAGTTGTTTCAATGATGGCATGGACCCACTCCATGGTAATTTTCCTGCGCATCCAATGCATTATTGAAATGGATATATTTAGCAGTTGGCAGAACACTCATATTGATTCTCTGCCTGTGGAGTAAGAGCTATTATGTCAGGAAGAGAAATGTAGAAAATTCTGAAACTGCCCGCACTCCTAGTGAAGATAGTAAATCAGCATTCCTTTGTAGAATCCTAGAGATCAGTGCTATCATCAAATACTAAAGAATTCAGGCTGCTGATTCCCATCATGTTCCCATTCGGCTCATGTGTATGTTCTTTGCAAAAGGCAGATGAATCATGACAAATATCAATTGATGGCCATTAACCACGTATTGCCCTCAGTACTAGATGTGGTATTTTAATGCAAAAGTGAGCACTATTCCTTCATCATTTTTTTGTGGCAAAGTCAAGGATAGTGATGAGGAGCCAAATGAAGAAAGTGTCTTTTAGGAACAAGTTTGTGGACAAAAAGCAAAGCTATAGCAGATAGGAACAAATGACTATGAAACAGTGAGAAGGGATAACTAATTTAACAATATTCTAAAGTTAGAATTGGGTTACTGATAAAAGTGATAGCCTCATGGAGTATTAGGAATGCCCTTTCTTAGAAATAGAAGAGTACAAAGCATGATATAGAGACCTTTTGAGGTGGAAAAGTAGAAATAAAGGAAGTGAATAGTTTTCATCTTCACAGTAAAAGCTGAGTCTCTTCACACTTAAGCAGAGAGCCCACCATCATTTGTTATCAGGCTTGCACTTTTTTTTTCATAATATAGTGCTAAGGAAAAATTGCTTCATTTATTTATTTTACCTTCTTGGCCATATAGGCCCTTAAGTCTATAACCCCTGTTCTTTAGCATGGTTTTTAGTAAAATTGTTTAGTGAATTTCATCATCTTTTCCATGTGTACCTGGCTGACCAAGAACTAGAAGGGAGAAAGATTATGATGAGGTCTCAGAGTTTCACACTGACAAAATAATCATAAAGAACAGTGAGATGAGGTTTCAATTCACAGAAGCATCACAGAACATTACTGAGATTGTTAAAGATGGAAAAATGATGGAGAAAAGAAGCAAGGCAGGGATGAATGAGAATGGGATACTCTGAAAGCAAGGATGTACTGAGGAAATAGAGAACAAAAACTCATTGAGGAGCTTCAAAGTGAGGGTTCAGTATAAATATTAGAAGCTGTGGTCAAAGTCTATCATTTCAAAGCTGAATATTTTGGCAGTGGATAATTGCTAGGAGATGACAAGATTAAAGGTATGAAGCCCAGACTATGGGCAGCTGATGTGAAGTAAAAACGAAAGATGTAGAGCTGCTAAAATGAAGCAACTGCAAGACTGAGGTTTTAGAAAATTTCCTTATGAAGGCATGGGACTGTGACCAGAGAATGAAATGCATTATGTTAGAATGAATAGGAGGAATTCTTGGAAACTACTAATAAATGCTGGTTGATCCATTGAATAAATGGTGGATGAGAAAAAAGGGAGGACTTCAAAGGATTTTGTTTTATTCTCCTCCAAGCCAATCCTGAGCCCTGTTTTATGACAATTGGAAAAATAAAATATAATGCCAGCCTAAGAGTTGTAAAGTTGAGACTTAACTCTAGTCTTATGTCAAAAAACCTTTTCAGTAGAGTTTACACACTGATGTATTCCTTCCCCTCTTTTTTTAAAATAAAAAAATAGGCTGCTAAATTTGTTCTCAGATGTCTATTTGTCTATTTGATGCCCATCCCACACTGGTTGTGTTGAGTGTTTACAAATGAAACTTTTGTCATGCATGCTGTATCTTCTATAAGAAAGATCTCTCTCACAAGACTGTCGTGCTTATTTTTCTTCTTTCAGAGACCCACTGGCACTTCTTTCAAAAAGTAGTGTCTGTGAAGGGTTGCTCAGTTGAATTAAAATGAAGGATGGGCATGAGAAAGCAGCCTACATTCTTAAGCTTTGTTGTGAGTCCCAGGAAGCAATGGCTTCTAATAAGGATCCTCGGGTTCAAAATGAAGTAAGGATATAAGAGATGCAAGGAAAACAATCTCAGTATTCTTTACATTCTTTTTGCATCAATCTGCGTGCTAATGAATAAATTCCAGTGTTAAAACAAGATTTTTGCCTGCAGCTGTATATTTTAATGTCATTTTGTATATGCTTTATCTGTCTGTATCTCTCTCTACATACATACTTATGAACGGATATCTAGAGAGAGGAGTGAGGCTGCAGAACTGTGAGGACTAAAGGGCCCCTGCAAATCTAATTAAGTAAGAAAGTAAGCAATGTGGAATGGAAACCTCTCCCTGACTATAACTGAAAAAGTAGATAGAGGTGGTAACCTCCAGGGACATTTCTACCCTGGGTAGAATCCCGTGTAATAGAATTGACATGTCTTCTTGGGTTTACAGTTAAGGATAGAAAATGTGTGACTGGAGAATTTTTGTGGTGACCATACCCAAAGATGCTTGGAAGAAAGAAGCCCTGGACTGAATACAAACACATATCCTTGAAATAGCAGGAAGACAGACAGGAGTCTTCTGCCTCTCTCCATGGCTCATTGACATTGGTATGTGAAGTTCTGATGAAGATGCGTCCAGTTTGGGCCATGGAGAGAAATAAAGGCTACTCCTTTAGACGAGTTCTGCAATAGGAGATCAAATGTAATAAAAAGACATATACCAAATAAAAGAAAAACAGAAGAGCATCTTGAGGTGGAGAGAGGAATGAATTTTGTGGAGGAAATTTTCACAGGATGCCTCAGCATCTAAACACTTCCTTAGAATTTTATCTAACCTCCTAAACAATGGGGAGGCACTGAAAGGGTTGTTCTTCAAAAAGATTAATATGATTGCTGAGTTGGGGCATGTAGAAAAGAGTCTGGAGGTAGCAGGACCCTTAGGAGGTTTTTATAGTCTTCCAGAAGAGAGTTAATATTAATACCAGATATATATGTTATGTGGTATTTTCTGTTAATTAACTTCTTAGTATAACATTGCAGGAAGAAAGCTGGTTCTATAGCTTATAGATTTCCATGCATGCTAGGAAAAGTGTGGAGTATGTTAACAAGCAATCATCTGTTAAAATTAATTTCTGCAGAAATTCATAAAAGGTTGAAGTGGTAATCTAGTTATATATACCTTACATAACCACTCCCTGATAAATCCTTTTGGATATATGCACCTAGGAATCATATGATAAAATGTGGCAAAATATGGGTAATACATATATATGGCAAAAACATATGGTGAGATGATAAAATATAGGCATTTAACGTTTAGAAATTTTGAACAGCTTTCCTCTGTAAATAAACTGCACTATAAAGTACACATACAGATACTCCTAATGCAGTTGAATATTAACTTTGCATGCATGGGTGCGCAGATTATTAAACAATTAAATTAAGTGTAATTCAGAGACTAGGAAAGTGGGGACATCTGAAATTAATCTGTTAATTATTAGCTACATCAGAAGAGTCTTTGGAACAAAATAAATAAAGTGGTAAATTAAATTTCACCTTAGTGGAAAGTTGTGTTCTGTTGGCTTAATTTGCAAGTAAAAATGTGGAAGATGTAACTGAATAGCAAAATCACACATTTTCCTTTAGCCAATTCTGTATCCTTCTCAGGGAAAGAAGAAAAGGAAAGGATTGTAAAATAATCATTGAGGTATTTCTGTAGAAGTTTGAGCATGGTGGTAGTAAAATTGCAGTCTGTAGTCATGCTTAAAAATAAATAAATGAAACAATTCATAACAATTCTGCTCTTTTTGCTTGGAAACTACATGGGTTTATATTTTAAGATTGTCTTTAGAAAGATGAATAACATCTTTTAACAAGATATTCTTTTATTGCTTCCTTTTTAAATAGTAATCATTTATAAAGCCATGAATAGGAAGTTTTTAACATCAAAACTATTTTAAACAATTGCAATACATGCACAATGAGGATCGGCCAGGCTCCATAGTCCTTAAATAAAAGTAACAGCATTTCTGCTTCAGTGACTGTTAAATAAGAAAATGAAGAATTGAGTGACTTCTTTGCTTGTGGGCTGCTATATATTAACTTTTGCTCTACACGTTGGTAGAGGTGCTACTGTCCAAATAACTAGATCTCAGAACACTGATGCTGGAGGGGAGTTTGCTAATAGTATTCATTTACTCCTGTAGCAGTTAAAAGAGACAGTTTATTTTGAAAAAATACACTTCCTGGATCCTCACTTCCTCTTTATAAAATAAGCAATTTCCATAAATGCTTGACACGATGGAGGCATTTGGCCCAACATGAAATTTCTCTATTTTTCATGTTGAGAGCAGGTTTTGTCCCAAGCTTTGTCTTTTCTAAAAAGGAGATAGGAATATGATGCAAGGTCCTTAAAGTTAAGCAGTTCATAGCTTCATTTATAACTAAATTTAGACAGACTCAAGGGTAAATTAATTTAGTATGCATTATTTGCCCAAATGAACTATAATTCTATACTTAGTAAACTAAGCCTGATATTTTTATGAGCAAACAAAGTTACATATTGTATATAATATACCCCAAAATTTTAAAATTAATTTTAGGTCAGTGAAAGGGCAATAACATGCATATATTTGAAACTCTCAGAATATTGAAAGAAGTATGATAAAATAAAGTCTCCAAAATCATGTTCTTTTGGGAAAACTAAAATAAAGTACAAAGTACAAACCAGTGTGCATACTGCAGAATACTGAATTCCAGCTTGCAAATTTAACTATACAGCCTAGGCAGAGAGAGAAAGAGAGCCCAAGAGACCGAGATTTAGTATGGGATTTGCTCAGTCATCAGGAGTGACCATGAGAAGAGACCTGAATAGAAACTCTTCCCCATCTGGGTTGTGCTCCCTGTTTCTTCTCAGACTGTACTGCTCATGACATGAAAAGTGATTTTAGTACTCGAAACTGTCTACCTATTTTTCATCTAGCTTGGCTCCTAAACACAAACCAACAATAAATTTGATACTCAAAGAAGTGCCTAACTATTCCAAATCTGGAGGAAAAACAAATGGCTGTGTTGGATAGACATACTTGAGAGATAGTACTTTATTCTTTAATGTGCGCTTCTGTAAGAGATCTTATTGTTAATTTCAACTATAAATGTTTTTTCCCTTCTGTACTAACTTCAGATCTGAATTCCCATTTCGGCTGTGACTCTGTGGGACATAAATGCAAAGGTAGCAGAAATTTTTCATCCAATAAAGAAAGCAGATTTAATTATTCTAGTCTGTGTATAGAATATGAGTTTGTCTAAATATCCAGCTCTAATCAGGGAGTCTTGGAGAAAATACTGGGACATTAACTGCTTCATTTTTGATATGTCCTTAGTTTTCCATCTTTTCTGTTGACATTTGCTCTGCCTACATTCCAGCTGACAGTAGAAGATTAAATTTATTCTAAGTATATAATTATCCAGGATGAAAAATTTAGCCAAATTACTGTCATCTATCCTGAAAGAAATAGCTTCCCTAAATTCAAACGGTTTCCTCCTTTTATTTTTAGTCACTTTAAATTAAATAGTCTTGAAAACATTAGGCAAATTCTTACTGACTTATATGGAACAAAGCTATAAGCAGACTTGCTTTTTTAAAACTTTAAATTTAAAATTTTAATATCAATGCAGAGACAAAACATTTTTAACGTTATTTTAATCAAGTAACATAGCTGGTTGAGAAACAGGATATTTTTAAGACAGTTGAATAGAGCAAAGTGAAGGATTACTCTATTAGGATATCCTCTTTGAATAAAATTCAGATTGTATGAATTTTTATTTCATTAGAAGTTTGGCACCAGACTGAATGAATACTGGTCGAAGCCAATAAGTTCTTCTTTAGTGTTTAGAAGCCCTGGACATGTTTTCCTTCACACTGAAAGAAAAGCCCTATAACTGAACCTCATTAGCTTGACCCTGGGTATTCTGAGTGCAGTTTAGTTTAGGCCACCAGCATCTCTTATATCATTTCAGTTAATGAAAGCCAACTGGCATTGCCGCAAAGAATTTTAAGCCTATGTGAGATGTGAATTTTCAAAAGCTTATTTTTGGTGAGACAATGCACATTCCCCCAGAGTTGCTCTCATTCTAGTCTCACCAGATTCTCTCAAAAGGCAGCTGAAGACCAATTCTTATTTCTCCAGTAAGATTGCTAGGTTTCAATTTCTTAAAACATCAGACTAACAAGGTTTTATTCTATCAAACATTCATATGGTTTCAATATGAAAACTTTTTACATGCATTTGTTAAGGTCTCATTAAAATCTGTGAGATGGGTCACAAAGGATTGAGAGTCAAGAGAGGTGAGTGATAGAGACTAGCGCCCCAGACAACAAAATGAACCCTAGGGATTCCTGATTCCCATAATGCTCCTTTTATGGAAAGGGACAAATGCAGTAAGTTTTAACCTTGAAAAAGATGATTACTAAGATATAATAAGAGCCCATATTAAATAAGTTTAGCTGATAAGGGCAAGGAATTCACAAGGAAGTTATCCACTTGTCCAAATCAAAAGCCCTGCACCCAGCGACCAGCATCACAGATTTCTTGGGTATCTGGCTATATTCAATGTGAAGTAAAAAATATCCCAAGTCTCACATCAAAATATAGCCTCTGACTTAGAAGTACGTTTTTAGCTTTTTTTTTTCTTTTTTAAATAAGACTTTTCAAAAAAAAAATCAAGTTTGAGACAGTAACACTTATTTCGGCAAGATAGTAACCAAAATCTAAAAAACACAAATTGCAATTCCAAATGTAAGAGGAATTAAAGAACGAACCATAATATCAAGAGAAAAAACACAGTGAACAAACAAAAGATGCAGTATGTCTAAGCATCTTGAAATTATAATGAAATCATAAAGGTGAAAACTGAAAAATTATGCTCAGTCATTGCTAGGGATTAAGTGTACCTCTTCCTGCTTCCCGCAAACAAAATCATAGAGCTTGCTCTGTGATCATACACCCAAATTTGAGAGTTGTCTCTCAGGACAAAGCAAGAGCTACATATACATAAAATGCTTATTGTTAATGTAATAATATGCCTTGTTCTTCCAACGTGAAATGCATATGACTTCCGAGGCTATAATTTGGGGCAAGTGTAGACAAACTGAAAATCAAAACAAAACCATAAACCTTCAAGTTTCAAAACCTGCTCTTAAAATATTAATAGGACACAGGTCAGTTTTACTTCTCAGTTAAGACAAAGGTGTTGCACTTCCATTTGATTATCAGTCCACCCTGGCATCATTAGAATGTACATTACCATATGCCAATTTGAGAGACTAGAAAGAAAACTTAAAAATGAACTACATTTGTAAATTAATTACAAATAAGTTTAGGCCTATATTCTGCTGAAGAACTTTTTACAGAACAGACCTGTTTTCATTCTTAAAAAAACAAACAAACAGAAATAACTCTAAGGTTCTCTTTAAAATCAATATCAGTTAAAGATGGACTCTGGAGCCAGACAACCTAGATACATATCCTACTTCTGCTAATTACTGAGTCTTAGTTTTCCCATCTGTAAAATGGGTATAGTAATGATACAAACACCATAAAGTGGGGGACGGATGTGGCTCAACCATAGACAGTTGGGTGTCCGTCTCCCATATGGAGGGACCTGGGTTCCACCCCCGGAACCTCCTGGTAAAAATAAATAAATAAATAAATAAATAAATAAATAAATAAAGGCATCCAAAATGGAATTGAAAAAGCAAAATTTAAAGCAAAACAAAACACAACAAAAAGCACCATAAAGTATTAAATGAGATAATGCAAGAAAAAGATTAGTACAATTCCTGCCACAAAGTAAGTGTTGAAAAAGGTAAGCAGTGATATTCATATGGAAATAAATACTTGTTCACTAAGTATTTGTTTAATACATATTTTTCTCAGATTTCTTAAGATTAGATCCTGAGGTAATTAGTAAAGATGAGTCAGACATTTTCATCCATTTAAAGGATCCCTTAATTGAAGAAGAGAAAGCTCATAATTTTAAAAATCATCACCATAAATATATGGTAAATATAGTTTTAAAAACTGTTTAAGAGGGGTCGGCTGTAGCTCAATTGATAGGGCACCAGTTTACCACATGGGAGGGCCCAGGTTCGATTCCTGGGGCCTCCTTGAGCGGGCTGACCGCCTTGAGAAGGCAAGCCACCACAGGCAGGGCAAAGCCGCCATGGGCAGGGCAAAAGCCACCGTGGGCAGGGCAAGCCCCCATGAGCAGGGCAAGCCCCCGCGAGCAGGCAGGGCCGCCACGTGGTGAACTGACTCGGCGGGTCGCCGCAACCGGGGGGAGACAAGCAGACACAGAAGAACGCAAAAATGAACACAGCAAGAACAAGCAGAAAGGGGGGTATATGTAATAAATTAAAAAAAAACTGTTTAAGAAAATATCTTAATTCCTAGGGAAGTTGGAAAGAGCAGGAGATGGGAGGCTGTAATTGGAATATTGTTCTTAATTCCTTCTGAATCTGGCATGGGGAGAGCATCTTGAATGTGGGCTCTAGTAAATTTACGTTTGCTTAACTGAACTTTCCCATATCCTAAAAGTAACTGGTATTATCACAGGGTAATTTACCCAAAACTATGGATACTATATTTTATAGGTTATTCTAATAATTTTCCTAAATGTTTTTTGGCTGTACATGATTTTGTGTAATGCCATACGTTGAAAAACCAACCTCATTATGTAATGTAACTCTCCTATAAAATAGTCCAATCTTACTGAAGGTTAATTTTATAATTCATACCAAAAGAACACTGTGGCACGTAAATCCTCAGAAAACAATTAAGTATATTCACAAATATTTAGCTATAAACATGTTTATTTCAGGCTTACTTATAATAAAAAAATTGGAGAATGCAACATAAATGTTCAACAATAGGATATTTGCAAGTATATGTTTTATATAAATATAATCAATAGATATGTAGCCATTTAATAAGATTGTAAAATTATATGTAATAAAATTGAAATATATTTATGATATTACAAGTAATAGGAGCAGATTGCAAAATAACATACACTGTTCAATTCCATGTATTAAAAAAATCTGTATAAATCATATACATGTAAGAAGAAATCTGTCAGATCTATGCCCAGAGTGATTGTGATTTTCTTTATTTTGCTTATATGTTTCCTAATTTTTCTATTCATATTTAAAAAGCACAATAAAAACGATTCTATTTCAAGTGAATTGTGTAAGATGGTTTACACCCACAATCTGAAACTATGGATTCATTTAGTAGAACAAATCCTTTTTGTTGATTTTTGAAACATTTTATTGTAAAATAGAACACTGATCATACTGTGAAAATTTTTTAACCCTTTTATTGTAAAATAAAATATAGATATAGAAAGTCACATAAAAGAAATACATATTTTAATGAGTTGTTACCAGGCCAACCCCCTTGCAATCCACTACACAGATCAAAAAATAGAACGTTGTGAACCCTGTACTAATCTCAACCCCTGTGCTCCCCCCAGTAAGTAACCATTGTCCTGACACATAGGAATCCCTTCCTTGGATTTCTTGTGTTTTATCATCTAAACGTGCATTTCTAGACTCTTATTACTTAATCTTGGCCATCTAGATGTTTAGTATAGAAGTTTTCGATTACATTTGCTATTTGCCATATTTCTCAGTGCTCTGTATATCCTGAAAATTCACAGCTGGATCCAGAGGTCTCATCAGGCTCAGGTGTGATACCATTGTCAAGACTGTAGGTGGTGGTGAGTTCTTTCTTCAGGGGCCACGTAATGTGTGGTTGTAACTCTTTTTATAATGTCTGGTTGTCTCTCTTTTTGTGTAGTCGGTAGCTGCTGCGCTTAATGCCTAGATTCATTTATTCATTGGGAATTGCAACACAGTGATGTTCTAATATTATCATTTCTTCTTCACTTATTAGTTGGACTGGTCTTATAAATAGATGCTGCCCCTCACCTACAATTTGGTAACCTGGTGGTAAAGTTCCTACAGGAAAGGCAGGATAAATGCTTGATTCTCTCATTTTATTTATTAGTTTTCTATCATCTCTGAAAGAGGCTCATTATTTTTCTGCTATTTTCTTTTTTAAAATTCATTATTAATCCATGGATTTCAACATATTTGATGGGTTTCAATAAATTACATTTATTTAACTATTTTGAAGCTCCCATTGTCCCTGTAGGACACTTTGCTCCTTAATCCTTTTGCCATGACACTAGTAGTCTTTGAAAGTTTCCTCCTTAGCAATCACAGCAAGGAGTTCCAGACTCATCTTGTACATTTCCTGCTTTGGCCGTTTTCTTAGGAAGCTTTGAAAAATAGTACTTTAAGACCACAAGCTTTATAGATCTAGAGATGCTAATTGATATTTGGCTGCTAATTGTTTCTAGGCCTCTTCAGTGGCCAGAGGTAAAAAATACACACACATACATACATATATATATATATATATATATATATATATACACATACATACATACATATACACATGAATATATATGTATGATAAACTACTTCATGATTTCATATTGATACTTCTAAGTCATATTTAAAACTATAGACTTTTTAATCTCTTCTGTATTACTTCTCTTTTTAATTTATTTACTTTATTTTATCCATTTTAACCACCCCTCCCGTTTTTTTTTTTGTTTTTTTTTTCTGTTTTGTGTCCATTTGTTGGGCAATTCTCTGTGTCTGTTTCCTGCTCTCTCCTCTCATCCTTCTCTTCCTGTCTTCATGGGGATTCGATCCTGGGAACCTCTGATGTGGGAAAGAGACGCTCTGCCACCTATGCCACCTCAGTTCCTGGTTTTTCGGCACATCTCTTCTTGGCTTTCCCAGCATCTCTGTCCTGTTACATCATCATCTTGCTGCATGGTTCAGCAGGGCCTGGTGGCTCACCGGTTCACAGGGCCTAATGGTATACCCAGGTGCCTTCTCTATTTTTCTTTATTTTACCAGGAGGTCCTGGAGATCGAACCCAGGTCCCTCCATATGGGAGACGGACACCCAACCATTTGAGCCACATCTGTCGCCTGTATTACTTCTATATCTCCTTTCTTCCACACTGACAATCCTGTTTTTCAAGGACACAGGGAATGGCAGGATTATATTTTCCCATAATTTACTCATTTACTCTATGCTACATTACACACACATTAGGCTCAGAATAACTATACTAATATACCCA
>PVKH010019952.1:0-14714 GCA_004027955.1 Chaetophractus vellerosus | reverse complement strand
TGCAATGCAATTTAACTTTAAGAAATAGGTACCCAGCCACCCCAGGGTGCTAAGTGGGGTCTGCCTGTCACCCTCTAAAAGGCACAACTTCAAGAATATGCTTCATCAACCTGGAGCCAAGCTGCCTCCACTGAGGGCCCCTGTGTGTGTAACACTCACCTACCTTATTCCAGCTTCTTGCACAACAACGCACTATTTCATTAGCAGCCTCACTTAACGGAAGGGAAATGGCCTCAGATGGGTGCAGTGATTTGCCCGAAGTCACAAAGCCCAAAAGTGACGGAGCTGGGATTCAACCCCTTGTCTAATCTCAAACTTTATGTGCTCAACCTGCCTGTAAAGTTCAACTATTAACTGCTCTGAAATTCAAGGATCATGGACTCCCAGGAGCTGGAAAGTACATCTTGCCCAACTAGTCCGTGTGAGCAGCTAGTTTATAGCAGCTTTCCTCGGGCGGAGGTGAGCAGCCTACAAACACCTGGGATCTTGTTAAAACGTAGACTGGGATCCAGTAGGTCTGAGGTGGGCCCGAGATTCTGCATTTCTAACAAGAGCCAGGCCATGCTCACACTGCTGGCCCAGGGGGAGCTCTGAGTAGGAAGGAGACTTGAAGGACCACAGGCTGTTTAAGCTTAGATTTACTAAAAATCCAACCCTTTAGCTGCCACATTCCAAGTTCTTAGCAGCCACACATGGCTAGTGGCTACCATGTTTGATAGCCTAGATACAGAATATTTCCACCACCACAGTGATCTACTAGACAGCGCTGGCTGGAGCACGCCAGAGCAGGCTAGACTCCTTCCACCATGCTGGACGGCGCAGCTGTGGCTACTTCCACCATCGCAGGGAGCTCTCCTGGCCAGCGCTGGCTGGAGCACACCAGATTCTGATAAGAATGTGTTAAAAATAGAGTCGGGACCATCACTACCTCGGCTACAGCACATTCTAGGCGATTTCAGGAGCTTAACAGCAACGACAGATCCACAGAAAGTTAGTAGTGGTCCAAGCAGAATATTTGCATTAACAGGGAGGAAAACAGAGGAAAAAAAGTTTCTAGAATGAAAGACGTGGAAGAAAATTCTTTTTTAAAAAGTGTAAATAACTGTTCCTTGTGACTTCAGTTAGATTAACCAGTTCTGACAAATTATGCTATAAAACCTAGAAGAATTACCAACCCCAGTTCTTAAAACCAGTTATTTGGCACTCACCTTGCAGAACAAACTCAAGTTCAAGTATTTGGTAAATATTCTCATCTGGCTGTCAGTTTTTAATTTACCTGTAATATCTAACCCAGGTAAATGTCCAAATTTGGTTCCAATAACCAGAATGACCGAACTAATGACTTTACAGTGACATAAACTGCTCACTTAAAATGAACATCCTATCCTTTAAGTTTCTGTTGTCACACTGAGGGTCACAGTTTTTAAAATAATACAGTGACTCATGTAAGTGCTTAACGTGATTGCATAATTTAACATTTTTCTTCATTATAGAACATATGGTTTCTCAAGTTATGTAAAATGATGAATTATTCATGAAAAAACTGGCTTCTGTACATAATCACATATAACAGGTGTGTATTTTAAATACAAGGGGGCTAGTGAATGCGTACACTCTTAGGGGCGTTTTTAGGTAATCACTTCTGCATTCATTCGTGCTCTGCTATAAAGACGCCGGACACCCGGGCTCCGACTCCAGGAATGCGCTCTTTAACACGCGAATGCTGTCGAGGTGCTCCCGCTCACCCACGCGTCAGTGCAGCCCTGACGCCACCTGCAGTTCTGCGTCACCCACCGGCAATGCAGCCAGGAACAAGCAGGAGCCAGGCTCAGACACTGCGTGCAGTTCTGCATTGCTTATTTCGTAGAAGGTTCATCTGAAAACTTAAACTTTTGCCAACATTTTAAGTTCCTGGGAACACTCAAATGGAGTCACATCCTAGTCTTAACATTTCTGTTCATTTGCAAGGGACAAAAATGGACCTTATCAAAATAGTGGCCCTATTAGCAGAATAAGACCAATTAGAAATTTATAACAAAAACTTTCCACTCTCATATCATAGGAAACTGTTTGTGTGATACCAATTTACTTTGTTTAGTGTTGCTTTTCGGGAAATTTCTTTCCTCCTGGCCATATGACAAGAAGTGAAATCATCTCGTTCTCTTATGCCCCTCCACACACCTAAAAAGAGAATCTTGTTTTTTAGTGGAATATGATCAGAAAGCCAAAATTCATTCTTTAACCTAGGTTTATTTCTTAGCAGTTAAACCGTGGTATTAACCTAATTTAGAGCTTATAAATCTTTCCAAAATCAAAAGAAATTATCATCTCAATTCATTATGACATTAAGAAATCAGAAATGTAATTATTGAATTTAAATGGAATGATACAATGTTTCAGAGATATAGTTCTATAAGATATATTATCACAATTTCAAAAATGTATCTAGAACTCAAAATTCAGCTTCATCTTTTATTTTCAAAGAAAACAGATGGCTATACTTAATGTTCCTTTGGCAATAAATATGGATTAATGTGAATTTTCACATAATTTCATGGATTGAGGACAAGCTGACATCCTAACTAAATATATGCCCTTATTTTAAATACTTTTTTATGTTTAAGGAAAGCATTTCTTAGAGTGAAATTTTACTAATAGCTTCTATTTACATATATTCTAAGAAAGTTTTTTAATATAAAAACTCAATTCATTTACATTCAATTATATACATTCAACAGATAGAATTTCACGAGGGAATGAAGCTATTTGATAAAGAATCTGAATTGACTATGGTTTCACTTCCAAGGTCTTTTAAAATGCCTTTTTAAAGACATTATATCAATAACTATTTGCGAGCCAAGTTCAAGTACAAAAATAACTCAAACACAGCAGCAATAAAATGACAAGTGTTTGTTAATTTCAAGCTTTGTTCCGAGGCATTTCCACGTTCACGCTGGCCCCTCGGAAACATGCTATTTGTTTTATATTACAGTTGTTGGCGGCAGGGAGTTGATAGGAAAGTATAAAAAAGCAAACCCTGACACGATTACAACCACCGACGACAAACGCTGGACGGTGGCGAGCCGTAAAGGGCTCTTACCGTCTCGGAGGCGGGCCGCGGAGGCGGCGCGTGTTTCCTGCACGCCTGGAGCTGGAGTTTCAGCACGTCCATGAAGAAGTCCCGCGCAGGCAGCTACAGCATCCTGGCGGTCCTGTCTCCACGCCAGCCCTCCCCACGCTCGCCAGTGCTCTTAAAAACGCTCGCAGGCGCCGAAGACAGAAAAGGGCTCTTGGTGAGCACTTCGGAAGTGACGGTCTGCTGGACTGCGTGAAAAGCAGTGTTTGAAGTATTAACGGATGACAAGAAGCAAAACAGACCAAAGACAGGGCTGGTTCAGAGACTCTCATTCACGTTTCTGGTAACGGGTGAGTCACGTGACCAGACCCTGGAGTTCAAGGGCAGCCAGCAACGCCCAGCAGCCCAAGCAGGAGGGGAAAGCTGGCCAGGAAGACAGAGTCCCCAAAGAGTCTGGACGTTAGTTTGCAAAAACGCGAAAGACTCAGGAAGTCGCTGGAGTCCGTATTCTGCCCGGTGCGAGTTGCCCGAGAGACACTTCCATTCTCAACAAGGATACTTCTACGCATTTCTTTTCTTTCTTCATCTGCACCAGCCTCAAATGGTGAATACTTTGCGTGGGAGGGACGTGGTGAGAGCCGCGAATGGTCAGACCGCGCCAAGCCCCGGAGGAAGACTCACGTGTCTCTCCGGTCACGTTCCAGGCAGCTGTCAGGAAAGTGGCACGCGGTGTTGCCTCGATTTAATGATCCAGGGAAAATATTTCGACAAAATATTTTATTTTTCTGTAGCCTTTCTAAAGATGATAACAAAAACCCTGCCAAACATCCTTGTAGTACGAGGACAGGATTTCTGCCATGGAAGCCATCGTGCTTTAGTTAGAAATAATTTAACCCAATGCTGGAGAAGTCTAAGAGGTGGTGCAGATTAAAATACAGTAATGTGCCCAGAGCAGTGTAACCTCGGCTGGCATTTGGAGAAAAACTCAAGGTGACCCAGCAGACGAGCCCGACGCGCCGTGCACTTGGAAACGCCAGGCCTTCCAGCGTGGCTGACGTGGACGAAGGACGGCTGAGACGATAACATGCCACAAAGAGCATCTGGTCCTCTGGCTCTCTGATGAGCCTCTCAAGGCCAGGCAGGGTAAACAGATCAGCCAGTCAGCTAGACTGCATGCCAGGAACAAGCTCTCAGCGTGTCCTTAGCCCCCCTCCAGGAGCCACAGGGGCCCGAACCCCTCAGCAGCCCCACCTGCCGACTCACCCGCAGGGAGCTCTCGGAGCTGGGCAAGCGCTGGGCTTTTCTGGATCCTTAGATCCAGCGAGGAGGGCAGGTGAATTTCAACAGCTCGTTCTACCTCTAACGTTCTAAAATTTGGTGCACACAAATAAAAATAGCACTTGCCGAAAATGCTACTACACACAAAGAATTCTAGACTATCTGACTCTATTCTGTCTGAAGTCCTGTGGCGGGCTGGAGCGCTGGGCTAGCAAGTCTGAATTTATCTTAGAAGCAATAAGGAATCACCCAAGATGGGAAAACAAGGCTGAGATGTCGAAATCTCTGTTTGGGAAATCTGTCCTGCTGTTCGTACGCTCTCTGGCCTGGGAAGAAGGGTCAGCCAGGAGTCTTGGCCAGCAGGGCTGATGAGGGTCTCCGTCCACAGGCAAAGAAAACTAACACAGGGCTCGTCAACTCCTCCACGGTGAGTACGTGTCACGTTCTACCCTCAATTTCTCTATCAATTGTTTCCGCTATTATTACTACCTTTTGTGGACCTTAAAATCTATTGCTTCACAGGGTATCATTTTTGCTATCTTCTTATCCCTAAATGGTTTTAAAATCAAGTTGCCTAAAGGTACTTATGATTTAATTCTCTAAAATGATTAGAGTCCTCATATGATCACAGGAGGAAAACAAAGTGAAAGGGGAAAATAATCACACAATGTACAGATAAAAGTTTCCAAGAATGCTGAAAGTATTTATTGCCACTAACAAAATATTTTGAAGAAAGGGTCTTTAGGTCAATGTCCTTTAAGTAGTTAAAATGAAAACTGAAAGGCCCACAGTTCTTTGAATCAAATTTGATAACTGCTTTTTTGGAAACACAAATTAAGTCAGAAGTGCTTACTGACAGGCCTGTTAAGAAATCCCTCAGAAATCAAAATGACGGCTGAAAAGAACGGGACGCCCAGACGGACGCAAGAGCACTCGTGAGGGGAGCCCCCGCTGGAGAGCTGGCCACTGGCTGTTGAGCAAACTGACCTAGAGCAGGTAGAAACAGAAGCTGGTGTTTGGAAAGAGCAATTAAGAATTTCACCTGAAACACGGCGGGTGTAGAACAAGCGGAGAGCACGTGGGCGCGAGGGGGAACACCACTGCCCTTTTTAAAAGGTCTTTGTTAGGACAGCCACAGGAGGAGACGGCTGGGCCCAGGAAGCAGGGGACAACTGCGAGAGAGGTGCGCTCAGCATGTAAACGACGAGAGCGCGCTGGAGATAAAGCTGGGGAGCGCTCCCGTTTGGGAGATGGGAAAAAAGGCAGCCCAGAAGGAGGGGTCGTGCTCAGAGAAGCAGGAGGCCGGAGGGAGACCATGGCCTCAAGGCAGAGGCCCGAGGGCAGCAGGGCACTGCTTGCTCGGCAAGGGCGTTGCCCGGCTCTGAGCCCCGCAGGCAGCAGTGCCAGGGCTCGGCGAGACCCCTGCTCGGGCCAGTCCAGGCGCCGAGCACACGGGGCAGGCCTCCGCCGAGGGTCCCGGGGCTCTCGGGAACGAAGCTCCGCCGGAGCCTGGGCGGGGAGGGGAGGCCGGGCAGCCAGGCCAGCAAGGCTGCAGCTCTGGAGCTGGAGGCTCGGCTCGCTGGAGCAGCTGGAGAGGGGCCACGCGGGTGCGCGGGAGGAGGACGGGGCGCGGGGGCGAGAGGCCAGGGCGGGGCCCAGGCAACGCCGCAGGTATCGGGGCTCCGTCCCCGCGCAGCCTCCGGGGTCCCGCAGGCTGGAGGGGCGCACAGCCCCTGCGTGCTGAGGCCGGGGGCGGCCCTCGCGAGAGCCCCCCAGGGCTTTGTCTGAGACTTGAGCCGCGAGCCCTTAGGCGCCGTCAGCGAGAGAGAAACAGCCCCACGTGGGCGACAGCCAGGGCCGGCGGGCAGACTGCGCAGCAGGAGGCCGGGCCACGTCCCCGCACGTGGGCAAACGCATGAGGCGGGCCCCAGGGGAATCCCAGTTTAAGAGGGACGACTTGGCCTTTTTAACACACCGACTTTTCTAACTAGGCTCAGACCTAAAAATAACAGCCAAGGAAGGTTCACAGAGGATAAGCCCCGCGTGCCGCGGGCAGGTGACGAGGCGTCTGGAGCACGGCGTCTGGCGCGAGAGAGCCCGCGTGCCTCGGGGCGCCGCGTCCTGGAGTCTCCCCAAGAGCAGCTCGGCAGAGAGCGAACCCGTCTCAGAACAAGACCCGCTGTTCCTGCCGTGCGCTCTGCCCACTTCCCGAAGCAACCGGCGCCTCCACTGCCGGGCCACGGGCCGCGGCCCACTGGGTCCTGAACTGCCCTAAGAAGCCCCCCGGCTCCCACGCACGCACTGAAAAACAAGCAGAGGAGGACGGCAAGATACAAACAAATGACAGGATCCCGGCTTCTCTCGGCCTTCAGCCCCGGGCTGCAGCAGCTCCGGCACCTGCGACTCCATCCCAGCTCTCAGCTGGAGCGACCCCCTCCAGGCCCGACAACCGCCTTAGGTTGGGCCACCCTGTTTCTCTCCCGGGACTCTTCCAAGACCTTGTGGCCTTTTCAGGGTGGGAGGGCTGAAGGGGCAGGGGAGGGGTCTGGGTGGGACGGCCACAGTGGGGCCTCCTGGTACCTGACCAGAGGAGGTCAGTATGCACCCTCCCAAAAGATATGCTGACCTCTTGGCTGCCAGCACCGCAGAGTGGCACCTTATTTGGAAACAGGGTCTCTGTGGTCGTAGCCAAGTTACGATGAGGTCACAGTGGAGCAAGTGGGCCCTGACCCAGTGTGACCCATGTCCTCGTAAAAGGGGGAGAAGACACACAGATGCGCAGAGAGGACGGCCAGGTGAGGACGGAGGCAGGGCCGGAGGGGTGCGGCCACAAGCCCAGGAGCGTGGGGGGCCCCCAGAGCAGAGGCTGGGAGCGGCCGGGACGCAGCTTCTCCTGGGGAACAGAGGGCTCGCCGCCCTGCCGAACCTTGATGCCCGAGTCCTGGCTTCTAGAGCAGACAGAACAAGTTTCTATTTAGGCCCCAGTGCGGGGTGCTTTGGAGGCTCACGGCAGGGAAGGGCTGGAGGGCCCAGGTCAGGAGGAGCAGAGCCCCATGGCTGGAGAAGGGCTGTCTGCTCAGGGACCCCAGCACGTCGTCAGACAGTGCCGTTCCGCCGCCAGGGTTTCCGCACATTTTAGACTGACCCTTGCTCATATCACTGTGGCTGCAGTTGGGAAGCCAAGAGAGCTGGCCTGGCCGTTGTCCGTGTCCCTCAGCCCTGTGTGGCTAACTCCCGAATTTTCGGGAGGCCTAAGTTCCACGTGAACACCCACTGGGGACTCATCAAGCTACCTGCCGCTTGGGCCTTGACAGGTGTCAACAGTTTACAGTGCATGGACCACACCACTCTTCACTATGGCAGAATGAGATGCTTCACATGCTTCACAAGCCGTGAGCAACCAGAAAGAACCGGCAAAAAACTCCTTCTTGGGGCTCCAGAACACAGAGGACTGCGTTAACAAGGCAAGGGCCGGAGCAAGAAAAATGCTACTTAAAACGGGTAGGAACTGGGGGGCGATGTGGCTCGGGTGGTTGGGCGTCCGTCTCCCATATGGAGGGACCTGGGTTCAATCCCCAGGACCTCCCGGTAAAAGAAAAAAAAAATAGAAGGTGCGTGGGCACGCCAGGCCCCGTGTGCAGCCGTGCCAGGCCCCGCTGAGCCACGCAGCAAGATGATGATGTAACAGGACAGAGACACAAGGGAGAGCCAAGAAGAGACATGCCGAAAAACCAGGAACTGAGGTGGCACAGGTGGCAGAACGCCTCTCTCCCACCTCAGAGGTTCCCAGGATCAAATCCCGGTGAAGACAGGAGGAGAAGGATGAGAAGAGAGGGCAGGAAACAGACATCAGTAGGAAGTCCCGGGCCCTGGCCAGCCCTCCCCTGCCCCTCACTGCCTCAGCATGGAGCTGGCCTGTGCTCCCAGCACAGCTTGCTGGTCCCAGTTGCAGAGGAGCAGAGTAGCCCTTGTGCACGCACAAGGAGCATGTGTCTGGCCATCTGTCTGGTGGGGCCCGAGGAACTCGCCATCCAGAACCTGCCCTGTGCATAGAAGGTAACTCAGAGCACGCTCCTACAGGAGTCAAGTTGTGTGGCCTGGGGCAAGGGACCGCAGACTGTAGGACACGCATGGCACGCCAGGAGCTTGAGGAGGCTGTCTGCTGGGGAAGAGGGGACATCCATATTCATGTGAATGAGAGAAGTCCTAGGGCCAAGTGCATGCCCAAGACAAGAAGCATGCCAGAAAGGAGCAGGGAGGTCCTTCACGTTGGCCTCAAAATATGGATAAGCCCTGAAGGAGAGCACTCACATAGCCCATGGCACTCAAAGAAAGCTCTATTATAACACTAACTGGATTACAGCTGCTTAAGGGACAGATGCCGCAGTGTAAATTGTAGCAATAATACAGTAAAATATCAACATGTCCAGGTTTTGACAAAAGGTTACAAAACACACAAAGAAAGTGATGGCCTAAGCAAAGGAGAAGAGCAAAGCCGTAGAAACCACCTATGAGGAGAAACAGATGTGGGACATACCAAAGACTTAAAAGAAATAGTCCCAAATATGCTTAAAGAGCTAAAGGAAAACATGGACAAAGAACTAAAGGAAATCAGGAAAATGACAGATGAACACAAAGAGAGTATCAATAGGGAGACAGGAATTCCCTACAGGATTTCAATAGCAGATGAGAGCTGGCAAAAGAAAGAATCAGAGAACTTGAAGATAAGACAATTGGAAACACTCAGTCTGAGGTGCAGAAAGAAGAAAGAATGAAGAAAAATGAACAGAGAGTGAGGAACCTGTGGGACACAATCAAGTATACCAAAAGATACATTGCAGGTGACCCAGAAGGAAAAAGAGAGAGGGGGGCAGAGGCAATATTCAATTCAATGATATAATGGCTGAAAACTTCCAAAAGTTAAGGAAAGACATGAATAAATACACCCAAGATGCTCATGGAACTCCAACCACGATAACCCAAATAGACCCACACTGTAACATATTATAATCAAACTAATGCCAAAGATAGAGGACTCTGAGAGCCACAAGAAAGCAGCAGCATGTCACGGACAAGGGAGCCTCAATACAAGTAAATGACTGATTTCTCATTGGAAACCATGGAGGCAAGAAGGCAGTGGAAGAGACATTTTTTGTGCTGAAAGCAAAACACTATCACCTAAGAAATTCTATATCCAGTAAAACAGTCTTTCAAAAATGAGAAAGATTAAAATATTACCAGATAAGCAAAAGCTGAGGGACTTTGTCACCACTATACCTGTCCTCAAGAAATACTAAAGGGAGTTCAGCAAGTTTCAAGGAAAGGATAATAGACAACAGATTGGAGCTGCATGAAGAAATAAATATCTCCACGGAGAGTAAGGACAGGGGTAAATAGAAACATCAGTACTATTGTATTTTTGGCTTGTAATTCCAAATGCATAAAATGCAATTATAAATCAGTGGTTTTAGACTGATAATATATAAACATATAATCTGTGACAAAACTAAAAGGTGAGGGGATGGAGGAGTATAGGAACATAGTTTATGGATGCTATCAAAGTTAAGTTGGTATAAAAACAAATAATATTGTTACAGATTTAGGTTGTTGAATTTAAGACCTTTGATAACTACAAAGGAAACAATGGAGCCTGCACAAGCTCATAGAGATAGAATGTAGAGTGCAAGCTGTCAGAGGCGGGCTGGGGTCGGGGGAATGGAGCTAATGCATAATGGGGCAGGGTTCCTGTCTGAGGAGGTGGGAGACTTTTAGTAGAGGGAGGTGGTGAGGGCACCGCAATATCGTGAGTGTGATTCGTCCCGCTGAATGGTGTGGCTGAGACGGGAAAGACGATGTTGTCTATATGTTCCCATTCCCACAATTAAAAAAAACGAAGAGCAATTAGCGAGACAATGACAATTACGTGCACTACGTGATCTCTGACTGGCTCTAACAAGGCAAGAGAAAAAGCTCAAAAGGACATTATTGGGACATATGGAAAAAATGGAATATAGACTACAAGCTTTACATCAATGTTAAATTTCTTGAACTTGATAATTACATGTAAGGTGGTTACGTAAGTATAGGAAATGTACATGGGAGTATTATGTGTTCAAGGAGCATGGTGTCTGCTAACTACACTCATGTTCAGAAGACGGATGGACGGACGGATGGTCGGATAGATAGAGTGATATGGCAGATGTGGCAAACTTTAACATTGGTGCATCTGGGTATCTGCTGGGTGGGGATATGTTGGAATTTTCTCTATGAGTTTTGTGTTATTTTTATAATGGTCCTATAAGATTGAATGTATTTCAAAATAAAAAGTTAAAAAATATTAACTGCAATACTAAGATTTCGACCAATGCCTAGAAAGATTTATTGTTTTTACTACAAATAAAACTTTGCTCACAGTGTTTCATTGTAATGCTTTCGGGGAAAGAAACAGACAGTGGCCACTGTCAGAGTTAACAGACACTGTAAGATAAATAAGATCCACGTGAAGCCCTCAACGGCCTAAGGGCAGCACAGGGACCGTTTAAAGCTCTAAGCTGGGACTCTAAACTCCTACTCCCTAAGCAGATTCCAGGGAACACAGAATGCCAATAGCACGCAGTCCCTGGAATATGACATTCTCTCTCATCAAGCCTTTGCTCTCTTCCCCCTTCAACTAGTTTTTGATGTTGCTGCAGTTAATTTTACTTTGCTGTCTGTCTTTTACTGAATCAACACAGATCAGTAAACTGCAAAGACAAGAAACGTTATTCCCGCAGCTCACATCAGAATGTTGTTGCGATAAAAATAGTTGAGAAGACTCACATCCTCCAGTGAGACTTTTTCCCAAGTACATAAAAATATAGATTTTATGTCGAATTATAAACTTCTAAAGTGCAATTCTATTTTTAAAACCTAAGATCTCTAGAGTTAAAATTTAGGCTGCATTGTTTAGGAATATGTCTCTTAAAAAAGGTTCACAAGAACATTTTTTTCTCTTTCATTATCTTTTTAGTGAGCAGATTGCATTTTCCTGCTACCAAACATAATACTTCATGAGTAAATGTATATATTCCTTCATTTTCTCAAAAGATGAGAAAATCCAATATAGCAGTTAATAATCGAGTTATTGTGGTACATAAAATAGCCTTCCATAAAAACCCCATTACATGCGAAATGCTAGGAAGACATGTTTCCTTTCAGTATTGCCTGAAAGCCAGTTTTGCAACTAAATCCAGATCATCTCGTTATTGCCATAACAATTACAGACGTACTTTTGAAACAAACGATAAGCCTCATTCTAGAGACTCTTCAGAGCAGCCGGCAGGTGAAACGGTGAGTGAAAAGGTAAGTCACCCGGCCTCCGCAGTGCGCCACGGCTGCTCTGCTCCTCCATCAGGCACCAGATACGCGGGTGGCGGCTGCTCTCCCCAGCTTGGAGCAGCCCACAGCGGGGACAGCCCGGGATGAGGCCCTCAGCCCTCCGCGCGGGCAGGTTCTTCCTGCCTCACCTGAGACAGGTGGGGGCGGCCCTGCGTGCATCTGCGGGACATGGAAAGGGCCCACGGAGCCACCGCCTGCCGCGGGGCGCAGTGCGCCCAGGCTGGGCCCTGGAGAAGAGGGGCCGCAGCCCCTTGGCGGGGCACCCCGAGGCCGCAGGTCAGCCTCCAACCTTCCGGGAGAAGCGGACTCGGCCTTGATGGGGCATGGGAGGCAAGAGGGTGCAGCGCTCGCGAGGACGTCTGTATCTCAAATGTCACACCAGCCGTTTTTCTCCGCTTTGGGAAAAACCTCAGCCATTTTGATGTGCGGATTAGAGGAATGAGTCAGGAGAAAGCATCGGACAGAGATCACAGTTGACAAGGGAGGGAAACATGGCCCTTGGATGTTGAGCTTGTTGAAAACCTTCCTAACCACGGTTCACAGCTCCGGTTGGTTCGCCACGAACAAGGGCCGAGGGAAGGTCACGCAAACACGCCGGGGCAGCGGCCCGTGGCCCGTGCGGACGTTTAGCTCCCGCGGACGAGCGCAAAGGGCGGGGAGCGGCACCAAGGAACTGGCGTGTGTCCCCACAAACGGTGCAGCGGGCGAAACTCCTGGGTGCAGCAGGCGGTTGCCGCGCCGCCCGGCGATGTGGTCACGGCACAGGAGGGGGTCAGCGGAGGTCTCTGGCCGGCGTGCCTGGACCCCTCCTGCTCGTCGGTGGCGCCTACTCTGTCTCAGGATAGACGGTCTTCCGGTCTGCGACCCGACGGCAGGGGGCACCGTGCAACAGCCTAGAGCTGACAGCTGTAAAGCCAAAACCAACGAAACATCTCGAGAGAAATCTGGTTACAGACACATTTCAGAGAGGACAAAGCAGGGGAAGCCGCTGCCAAGCTTCCCTCCGCTTCTACACTCCCTCGTGGGAATGGGCCCCCGGTCTCGTTTTCTGAAAAGTAGCTGGGCCATAGTAAGAAAAAAAAAAGGCACATCTGTTTTCCTAATGGACCATTCTAGAAGAAGGAAAACAATTTGTTTAGAGAGATTAAAATTATTCTCAAAACGTGTGCTGATTTTGAGAAGCTCGTGGTGCCAGGCCTGCCGGGTGACTTTTGTGAAGTCGCTGAGAAGTGAGTGAACAGCTGACTTTGGTTTGGCTGCTCTGAGGCCCCTGCCCGGTGCTCCCGGGGGGCTGGGGTCCACCCCACCTGCTGGACAGGACGCTCAGGCTGGACGGTCCCGGCGGAGGCCCAGGAGGGGGCCTGCGAGGAGCCTTGGCCCTAGTCCTACAGGAAGGGTGCGCTGGCCGCTGGGGCAGTGAGAGCAGTTACGAGAGGCAAAACTGAATTTAAGGTAATGTAAAAGCCGTGAGAGACAGGTGTGTGAACACCTGAGCGCAGCTCGCTGGCCCGCTCCCTGCGTTTGCCAGATGCCCGTGCAACCCGAGGCTGGTCGACCCGCCGGGCCTCGGGCTGTCCAGCGGCCAGAGGTAACAAGGCGCCCTTCTCCCTGGGAGGCATGAGATTAAACCAGGTAATGCGTATGCAGCATCTGGCCCCGGGCAACGTAAATGCGCCGAGGGTTTTTAAAATAGTTTATTAGAGAAATTGTAGGCTCCCAAAAAAATACAGTTCCCACTTACAGTTTGCCCTATTATTAACACTTTGCATTAATTTGTTGTACTTTGTAACAATTGATGAAAGAATACTTGTATTAACTATAGTCCGTGGTTTACAGTAGGGTTCACTGGTTGCGTTGTACAGTCCTATTTTTTAAAAAATTTTATTCTAGTAAAATATGCACAATCTAAAATTTCCCCTTTTGCCACAATTCAAATATATAATTCAGCAGTGGTAATTACACTCACAACGTGTGCTACCTCCACCACCGTCCATTAGTAAATAAGGGCTTCTTTCCACGGCCTTCTGAGTGCCAGGTTCGTGCGGCCTCCGGCTCGGCTGCAGAAACCTGGCACGTACACCCTGCCCCACCCAGAGCAGGCTTGGCACCCGCTACAGGGGACCTCTGCTCACCCGGCAAGCTCTCTCACCACTTGGGAAGCTTTATCAACCTGCAACTCAGTGTAACTGTTCTTTTTTTGGTCTCTTTAAACAAAAAACTTTCAACGTTTCCACACGTGCCGGCCCAGCCACAGGCACCTCTTCCAAGGCCGCCCAGAGGCCGCCCAGGGGTGGCCTCTCTGGGCCCGGAAGCCTGCCCCCGTCCTGCGATGACCTTTGCCTGCCCACCCGCCCGTGAAAGACAGAGGTTTGTCTAGATACAAATTTTTACTGAGCTCAAATCTGGCCACATAGTTAGCTTGGCCTTCCAAAGCTGCAAGGCAAAGCACGCGTGGTTTATCTGAATCCTTTGAAGGAGACAGTCGACGAATCTCTTCTCTGTCAGCTCTCAATAAACATACGCTACGCTGAACTGAATCCCACGACTTCCAAGTTCTCAACCACTCCGTTACCCTGGGAATTCTCCAAATATTTACACGGGCGGGCCCCGCGGCCCCTCAGTATCTCACAGCCGCACGTGCCTTCTCTCCTGCGATAGGCTCGGCGTACACGGCACATCAGCAGACAACACCAGGAGCCCCGCAGGCCCGTCCCCACACAGCACGGGGGAGGCGTCGGTACTTTGGCAATAATATGAGGATCCAGCTTTATACTATTATTCTTGGGTACGGGCACAAGCTTCTTTAAAAGCACCCAGACACCAAAGAAGCACTGAGTGGTCACAGCCTTCCATGAAAGTCTCGGAATCGGATCCACAGTGACGCCGGGGACCACCTGGTATGGAACCGAGCCTCGGAAGACGCCACGCGCGCTTTCACCTCAGTCACGAGAGCAGCCGCCAGCCGGGGGCCACCGGGAGGACC
>PVKH010019951.1:0-14721 GCA_004027955.1 Chaetophractus vellerosus | reverse complement strand
AATCATGAAATGAACCAACTTTTTTAAGACTGATGGGAAGAAAAGATTAGTAAATCCAACTATGTGGAACTCAAGCATTCTGTGCTACAAAACACACATATACAAACAAAGGAAAAATTTGGTAGTTATATAACAAAAGGCCAATTTATTTAACAGACAACACTCCTAAACATTAAAGGATCAAAAAAATTAGAAAGTATATAGAAGATATGAAGAAAATCCACAGAGAAGTAAATTCAAATAGCTCATAAGTATCTGAAAAGATGGTTTACCTCACTCATGAAAAGATAATTAAAATAAAACTAAAATAGAATACTATTTTACCTATCAGACTTATTGAAAACAAAGCTATAAAATATAAAGAATACATGAATGCCTGTAAAATTTTTAGTACTCACAGATAATTTTTAAGAAACTGATAATAATGATTATATCCAGAGGGGCAAACAGAATGGCTGCTGAGAAATATTTCTTTACAAACTCTTTCATGCCATTTGTAATTTGAACTTGAAAAATCTATTTCTATTTTAAAATTTAAATAAAGTGTTTAAGATTTAAATAATAAAAAACAGAAAATAGCAAGTGTTGGAGAAAATGCGGAGAAATGGGAACACTCATTCATTGCTTGCGGCAGTGTACAATAGGGCAGCTACTGGGGATGAAAGGCAGTTCCTCAGAAAGCTGAATATAGAACTACCATATGACCCCAGTGTATTAGTCAGCCAAAAGGGTGCTGATGTAAAGTTCACAGAATTCTGTTGGTTTATATAAAGGGTATTTATTTGGGGTAGAAGCTTACAATTACCAAGCCCTAAAGAATCCAACTCAAGGTACCTTAAGAGGTACTTTCTCACCCAAAGTCATTTGCCATGTGTTGAGCAAGATGGTGGGCAATGTCTGCGAGGGTTCAGCCTTCCTCTTCATCTTAAGGCTCTGTGGTCCCAGCTTCTTCCAACCTCAGCTGTAGTCTGACATAAGGCTCATCACTCTTCCCAGGTCTCATTTCTTTCTGGGTTTAGCTGCTCTGGTCTCTCCACAAGGTCAGCTGTAGACTATCAGGCTCATCTCTCTTCCCCAGCCTTTGCCGTGTCTAATGAGCTGCCTCTCTTCCTCTGTGTTCCTTCTTCTCTGTATATTGATTTACATGTGAGCATCTGTTTTATCCCCAAGGGGGCTGGGACTCTAATGATGTGGTTGGATCAGAGCCTTAATCTTAACATAATTTAATCAGACATCTCAGCTGAATCTAAAACAATCAAAGAGTTATCATGCCAGAGGAACTGACTAGTTTACAAACATAATCTATATTTCTTTTTTGAATTTAGAAATCATATCCAACTGCTAAACCTGGCAATCCCACTTCTAGGTATATACCCCAAAGAATTGAAAGCAGGGGCTCAAACAGATATTTGCACACTGATGCTCTTAGCGGCATTACTCACAATTGCCAAAAGATGGAAGCAACACAAGTGCCCATGAACTGATGAATGGAAAAACAAAATGTGGTATATACATGCAGTGGAATATTATGCAACAGTAAATAGGAATGAAGTCCTGATTCATGTGACAATATGAATCAAACTTGATGACATCATTTTGAGTGAAATAAGCAAGACACAAAAGTACAAATATTGTATGATCTCATTGATATGAGACAACTGGAATAAGCAAACTCATAGTGTCAGAATCTAGAATATAGATTACCAAGGGATGGAGCGGAGTTAGAGAATGGTTAATTAAGGCTTAAAATATATAGGGCTCCTATTTGGAATGATGGAAATGTGTTGGTAATGGATGGTGGTGATGGTAGCACAGCATTATTAATGCAATTAACAACAATGAAAAAAAAAGTTAAGGAGTACTATAAAATTTTGTGACCATTTGCTATCTAACTTAAAATAGACCACTATGATAACATTACATAAAATATGACTTAACATCTCTGTTTCTCATTCACACCAGACCAAATGCCAACTTCCATCTGGACGAAAGCACTTCTTTGACTGAAAACTTTCTCTAAATATTTAAGGTAGTAAACCACACCAAACAACTCCACAATTCTTATAATTTCAATTATTCCCACATCTCTTAAATTGTTGAGCTATGTTTACATTAACCAATGCATCCCCTTCAGCAGATAATGTATCTCTATACACTGCTTGTAAGACAGTTAGCACTTGTGATGCTGAGCCACAACAAGTTATCACCCCCACACTTATCAGCACAATGATTTCTTTGTTAGTCTTTATATGGTAAATGGACCAATCTCAGAATCCCATTCTAAGGCCCTGCTTCCTTGGACCCAATCTCTTAGGTTGGTTTCTGTCCAGGTTAGAACCTGGGAGACAAGGCTTTGGGTGCAAATAGATTATTTGAAAGGTGATCATAGAAAGCACCAGTAGTGAAGTGGAGGAGTGAGGCAAAGAAAGGTAAGAAGGCAATTAATTGTGCATTGCTGATCTGGTTTCTACAATAAACAAAAGAGACTCACATATGCTGATAACACTAGGAGACAATGCAAAACACACTCAATGTTACTCCAATAGAGGGGCAAGTGTGCTGGGGTAATTGTATTCCAATATCTACCCATCAGTAACTGGGTGGCTGGTTCTTCGGGCTGGTCCTCTGTGTGTTTTCAGATGTTTGCACTAAAATACACTTAACATGTACTGGAAATCTGGGGTCTTAAGAGTTGGTCTGAATTACAATATCTGCCATGATAGGAAGCCAAAAGACTTTCCATCAGATTTTTAAAAAAATATTAAATGAGTTAATATGTGTAACTTTTAGAATAATAATTGGCATATTCTAATTTTTCAATAAACATGAGCTATTATCATTAGTAGAATATTCCCTAAATGCTGATTGTTTTTATATAAATCTGATAACGTAGAGTTGTTAAATATTATTTGATGTGACTGATGTTAAAAACTTATAAATGTGCTTTATCCTAAATTTACTGTTCATCATTTAATTATTCCCAGCATCATATTTTTTCTATTAGTCAAATGAATACAGAATAAAGTCTCAAATATTTTCCTATCATTCACATAATTTTTTCTTTTTGTTTGAGCCCACAAGTGATAATAACTTTCTCCCAGAGATGAAATTTCCTCTACATTTTCTAGTAACCATTTTAATCACCCTTATTATGATGACAATTTTTGTTCATCCAAGTCCAAATGTTCATTGTTTTCAGAAAACTTGTTCTCTTGTTTGGTTCTCTGAAGATGTTGAGGAGTTGTTCTCTACTGGAAATCAGATTTTCTTACAACAGTAACTCTGGGTGGTACGCAAATGATTTTAGTGTCAACATCTGCTAAACATTAGGAAGGGAAAACTTCCAATCCAGTTGATCCACTTTGATTTTCTGTATTCAAGTTTCCAAAATTGTGAGTGTTTTACTAGCATACTGAGTATTTCTTAGTGTTTTATAGGGTCTGCTGTTTCAATGGAGCAAAGGATTTGTTGAATTAGCCCAAAACTATGATATAAAAATGAATCATGGGAACTGGCTGTAGCTCAATTGGTAGGGCTCCGGTTTACCACATGGGAGGCCCCAGGTTCAGTTCCCGGGGCCACCTCAAGCAGGCAGACCACCTCGAGAAGGCAAGCTGCTGTGGGCAGGGCAAGCCACCGTGGGCAGGGCAAGCCACCGCAGGCAGGGCAGACCGCTGTGAGCAGGCAGGCCACCATGTGGTGAGCTGACTCGGCGGGTCGCCACAGCAGGGGGAGACAAGCAGACACAGAAGAATGCAGAAAAAGTGAACACAGCAAGAACAAGCAGAAAGGGGGGGGATATATAATAATAAAAAATAAATCTTAAAAAAAAAAAAAAGAATCATTTTCAAGGATGGATTTTGACCAGGATTGTTGAAGGGCTTTTCAATCTCTACATCTCTGAGCTAAATTTTAGTGCTCCATACCCATTTTTCTCAGTGCTTCCTGACAGCATGTCAAAAATAGAAGTAGATATCTCTGTTCCTATGGCCCACTTGCCTCCATGCTCTTGCTTTTCCTTTCTCAGGTAAGGGTATTGTGGCTCATAATTTTTGACTCTTCCCTCTCCCTCACTCCAAACTTTCAATAGATAGTGAAGCCTTGATAACTCTTTTTCTAAAATGTTTTTGGAATCTGTTCTTTCTTCAAATCTCCTAATAGTGATTTATTTCGTGTCTTACTAAAATTTTTGCTGGAATTCAAATAGCCTCTAGACTGCTATGCCTCACACTCTCATACTTGTAACATAATCGGTTAACTTTATATTTTACATTGGAGAAATTGTAGGTTTTTCTTGATATCCTGTTCAAACTGTTCAAACTACTGATTTTTGCATGATGAGCTTATGCCAGGCCAATTTGCTGAATTCACTTATTAGCTCTAGTAGCTTTGTTGTGGATTTTTTAGGATTTTCTATATATAGCATCATATCATCTCAAATAGGAAAACTTTTATTTCTTCCATTCCAATTTGGATGCCTTTTATTTCTTTTTCTTTCCTTATTGCTCTGGCTAGAACTTCCAGAACAATACTGAATAATAGTGGTAACATTAGATGTCCTTTTAAAGGGAAAGCTTTCGATCTTTCACCATTGGATATGATATTAGCTGAGGGTTTTTCACAAATGCCCTTTGTCATGTTGAGGAAGTTTCCTTCTACTATTTGTTTTCTAAGAGTTTTATCAAGAAGGGGTGATGGATTTTGTCAAATGACTCTACTTCAATAATTGAGAAACTCAGTTTTTCCCCCTTCATTCTATTAATGTGGTGTGTTACATTACTTGATTTTCTTATGTTAACCACCTTTGTGTACCAGGGACAAATCCACCTTGATTATGGTGTTTAATTCTTTTAGTACACAATTGGATTCAGGTTGCTAGTATATTGTTGTGGATTTTTGCATCTATATTCATAAGGGATATTAGTGTGTAATTTTCTTTTCTTGTGGTAACTTTATCTGGCTTTGGTATGGGGATGATGTTGACCTCATAAAATGAGTTGGGAAATGACCCCTCCTCCATCTTTTGGAAGAGTTTGAGTAACAGTGGTGTTGATTCTTCTTGGAATTTTTTATTAAAATCACTAGTGAGTTAATCTGGTCCTGAGCTTTTCCTTGTTGGGTGACTTTTGATGACTGATTCACTCTCTACTTGATATTGGTCTTTTGAGGTATTCTATTTCATCTTCAGTCAGTATAGTTAGTTTGTGTGTTTCAATGAAATTGTACATTTCATCTAGGTTCTTTAATTTGTTGGAGTACAGTTGCTCATAGTATCCTCTTAAAATCCTTTTTTATTTCTTGAGGTCAGTAATAATGACATTTTCATTTCTGATTTAGTTATTTGCATTTTCTTTCTTTTTTTCTTTTCAGTCTAGCTAAAGGTTTGTCCATTTTATTATACTTTTCAAAGAACCAACTTATGGTTTTGTTGACTATATTATTTTTATTTTATTTTATTTTATTTATCTTTGCTCTACTCTTTGTTATTTCCTTCCTTCTGCTTGGTCTGGATTTAGTTTGCTCTTCCTTTCCCATATCCTCCAATTGAGAGGTTAGATCTCTGATTTGAGATCATTTTTTCTAATACAAGCCTTTAAAATTATAAATTTCCCTCTCAGTACTGCCTAAATTCCATTTCCTTAAAAAGGTCTGCAATAATAGGATTAAGACCCAGCCTGATTGAGGTGGAACACACCCTAACTGAAGCAATCTCATCAAAAGGTCCTACTTACAATGGGTTTACACCAACAGGAATGGATTAGATTTAAGAACATATTTTTCTGGGATACAAATTTAAATCACCACACTCCAACCTCTCAACCCCAAAAAGACATCACCTTTCTATATGCAAAACACATTCATTTCATCACAATATCCCAAAAGCCTTAAGTCCTTTCAGAAACATTGCTTCGTACAAAGTCTCATCAAAATCAGTTAGGTTGTGGTCTGTCCTGGGGCTGTGGACCTGTGAAACCTAGAGAACAAGTTATCTCCTTCCAATATACACTGGAGGGACAGGTATAGGATAAACATTTACATTCCCATAGGGAGAAATTGGAAGGAAAACAAGGGTTGAGGATTCCGAACAATTCCAAAAACCTGCAGGGCATATTCCATTTGACTTCAAGTTCTAAAAGTCATCTAAGGAATGATGTTTGTCCTCCAGGCCTGATGAAGTGGAAGCCCTACCCTTCCAAGTGCTTTCCCAGGGACCAGGCTTTCCCCAAACACTGTAGTGAAGGCTCCATCCTCTACAAGTATCTGGATGATGGCCAGGCTCTCTACAAATGGTGGGGCACAAGCTCCACCTGATCAGAGCACTGGGGTGGCAGCAGACTCTCCTCAATACCTGGGGAACAGGCTCCACCCTCTCTGAGCATTAGAGTGGCAGCACTCTTCTTGAGCAATAAGGCAGAAGTCCTTCCCTCTCCAAGCTCTGGGGCAGACTTGCTCTTTCTAGACACATGGGTAGTGGACCTGCTCTCTTGGCCTGAGAAGATGTCTTCAATCCTAGACCTCAGCTTCCATGTTCCTGTCCTTAGATTGATTTTTCCTTCAAATTTTCCCTTCTCTCTTCCTTTTAGTCCAGACTTGCAGTGGTCCCATTCATACAAATTACACAAGAAACTTGTCAGTTTTGCATGTAATACACAAAGGTCCAAACCATCAGACAGTAAGACTTTCCATAGATCCTTCCTGGAAAACTGCACCACCAATCCTGACTTGCACTAAAATGGCTGACTGGATCCATGTTCAGTTAAACCTTCACATGGAGCAGTGCTCTCTAGGGACTCACTTTACTGAAACTCACACTTTTCCAAACCATCAATTTCTGGTATCTTCTGCCCAGGAATCTAGTACTTAGCTTATCCCGTTTCTCTCACATTTTACTATAAGTTGCAAAGAGAAACCAGGCTGTACTTTCCACAATTAACTTGGAAAACTCCTCAGCTAAATATCTAAGTTCATCACTCTCAAGTTCTGTCTTCCATCCAACATCAGAACTCAAATTTGCCAAGTTCTCTGCCATATTGAAACAAGGATCACCCTTCCTCCAGTTCCCAAGAACACATTCATCATTTTCATTGAAGGTCTCATCAGAAGTAACTTCAGTGTTCATAGTTCTACCAACAATCTCTTCAAAGGGATCTAAGCCTTTCCTATCAAGCACTTCACCATTCTTCTAGCCTCTACCCATTACCCAATTCCAAAGACATTTCCACATTTTTTTTGCATTTGCAATAGCAGCACCCCACTCTCCTGGTACCAAAATCTGTTCAGTTTCCTAGGCTTTTCAAGAACATACCACGGAATGGGTCAGGTTAAACAATGGGGATTTATTTTCTTACTTGAGGAAAAGCTCAAATTAAGGCATCATCAAGAAAATGTTTTCTTCCCAGGGACTGGTATTCTGGGGCTGACTGCCAGCAATCCTTGGCTCTTTTGTTACATGGCAAGGCAGATGGTAGTCTCTTCCTTCTCTTCCAATTTCTTCTCTTATAAAGGACTCCAATAATAGAATTAAGGCCCATCCTGATTGAGATGGGACCTTAACTGAAGTAAACTCATCAAGGTCCTATTTGCAACGGGCTTACACCATTGTAAGATATAAGAATAAGTTTTCTGGGATACATATAGCTTCAAACCACAACACATGGCATATATACTTTTTCTATCCTTTAACTTTCAAACTACTTGTGTCTTTGAATTTAAGGTGAGTCTGTTTTAGACAGAATATAGTTGGCTCATGCATTCTTATGCATTCTCCCAATCTCTGCCTTTTGAATGAAGAATTTAATCCATTTATATTTAAAGTAACTATGATAATTCAGGACTTTATAAGTCTCATACATTTTTTGTCCCTCAATTCTTCCATTAATGCCTCCTTTCATATTTATATGACTTTTTGGAGTGCCAATTTAATTCCCTTCTGTACATATTTTTCAAATATTTTCTTTTGGTTAGTATAGGGCTTAAGCGTAACATCCTAAATCTATAACATTCAAGTTGATTAGATACCAAGTTAACTTGAATAACATATACATACCCTGTTCATATATCCATCCATCCCCCCACCTTTTTTTTTAACTTGTTATGAGTATATATTTTTGCAAGTAGGTCTAAAATTATAGATTTATCATTACTTTTTTATATTTATATTTTAGAAACTGTAAGAAGTAAAAAGTGGCATTACATACCAAAAAGATAACACTATAGTAATCACATTTATAATTATCAATATGATTATCTTACCAGAGGTCTTTATTTCTTTATGCTGCTTCAATCCACTGTCTAGAGCCTTTCTTTTTAGACTGCAGAACTACCTTTAGCTGTGCCTGTAGGGCAGGTCTAATGGTGATGAACTCCCTCAGCTTCTGATTATTTGGGAACTACTTAATCTCTCCCTCATTTTTTAAAGACAGTTTCACTGCATATAAAATTCTTGGTTGGCAATTGTTTATTGCAGCACTTTATATATTTCATCCCACTGCCTTCCTGCCTTCACGGTATTTGATGAGAAACTGGAACTTAATCTTATTGGGACTCTCTTGAACATAACACATTGCTTTTCTCTTGCAGCTTTCAGAACTCTCTCCTTGTCCTTGGCATTTGACAGTGGGTTAATATTTGATTGGGCATGTGCCTCCTTTTTGGGGTTTGTTGGGATTCTTGAATGTGGATATTCAAGTCTCTCATTAAATTTGGGAAGTTTTCTGCAATTATTTCTCTGAATATTCTTTTACCCCCTTTTCTCTTTTTTCTCCTTGTAGGACTCCCATTATGCATATATTAACACACTTAATTGTGTCCCACAGGTCTTTTAGGCTCTGTTCACTTTTATCATTCTTTTATCTTTCTATTCATCATCCTGAATCATTTCAATTTTCTTGTCTTTGAGCTCACTGATTCTTTCTTCTGCCTGTGCCAATCTGCTGCTGAAAGCCTCTAGGGAATTTTTCATTGCAATAATTGTGATCTGCAACTCGAGTATTTCTGTTTGGTTTATTTTTAAAACATCTATCACTTTATGGAGATTCTCATATTGTTCACTCATAATTTTTCTGATATCCATTATTTATTTACTTGTGTTCTCCTTTATCTCCTTGAGCATATCACAGGCCATTTTTTTTTTAAAGTTTTTATCCAGTATGTCAAAGTCTAGTCTTGATTGATGGTTTCTGAATTTTTATCTTGTTTCTTTGGATAGGCCATAATTTCTGGTTTCTTTGTTTTAACTTTTAATCTTTTCTTGCACACTGTCCATTTTCAAGTGGCTCTGCACTGGTTAGTGCTCTCTTCAGAGTTGCCCTCCTATCAAGGAGATCAATCCTAGGCCAAAGTGAAGTGCAGAGTACTCTGTCTTTTCTGAGCCTCTATCTTGTCCTGGGCTTTTGCTCAATTGTGGCCTTAGGAATACCCCTGTTCATGGGAATCAGATTGTGCCCTCCACTCCCTATGAGACAGACTTTCTACTCTTCCTGGTGGCTCAATTGTTTGTCTAAAGTCAGTAATCCTTTTCCCCAGGCCACTCTGACTTCATTAATTCCTATACTGCTTTTGCTGTTGATACTCTAATTCTGCCTGCAGGGGAAATTCTGGGAGGGTTAGCCAAACAGAAGTTTCCTGGCTCACTCTTTCAACCTGCCACCTGATAGGCTGGCACCAACATATAGGCACCCTAGTATGTACATAAGGGTTCCTCTACTCCATCCAAAACAGGGCCAGGGACCCACAATGGAGTGCCATGGAGGGATGGGTGAGGGGCTAGCAAGGAGCCATGAGCTTTTCCTACCATTTTTAAAGTTTATTTTTCTTGATTCAGCACTAGGACAGTTACTTCAACCCTTTTAACTATTGCCCCAGGTTTTGAGGAAAATAGATTTGCTAGTTTTAGCTAGTTGTTCAAGATTTTGTGGGGAAACGACACCCTGGAGTTTCTTGCATCACCATCTTTCAAACAAAAGTTTTCTGTAACATCTTCTTGGTTAACTTTTTGATACATAAAATTCATCACATCATTCCCTGCAATCACCCCTCCATTTGCCTAAAGCCTTTACTGCGAATAGGTCCTACCTACCAACTGACACATCCATTTTCCTGAGAAATTCTGAAAGTGATTGACTTCCACACACTTCCAACATCTATTGGCTATAATATCTTGGCAAAGTGATTTTCTGCCTTCTATTTTGCAAATTGAAAATAAAAATACCTACATAACTGGGATAGATGACAGAGATGATAGATAGATAGATAGAATATAGAAAGATATAAATAGATAGATGTAGCTAGATAGATAGATATAGATAGATAATAAAGAGAGAGGGGGACAGAGAGAGAGAGAGAGTGAGTGAGACAGAGAATATTTCTTAAACATTGTATTTTCCCTTCTTGGGAAATGGAAGGAGAAAAAAATCCAACTGTAGAAAAACTCTCATTCTCTCCTTTTTTAGGTTATTTGTTGTGTCAACCCATCCCCGGCAAACAAAAATAAAAGCAAAGTAAAAACATGGAATTTCATGGAAGTTCTTTAGATTCAATATCTCCAAATTTCTAAATTTTTTAAACCAGGATTCACATTGAAAAATTTGTCTATTTTTTATCTATGATATACATATATATGCATTTCAGTTTAAGGTTTTGAGATTGTATTTTCAGTTAGTTGGTTATATTGCTGGATGCCATGTTGCTTAATAATTACCCTTATTTGTTCATTTAATTATTTTCAGTTTAACAGTTTGAGTGTGGTGTCTGTGTGTATCAACAAGATGCTCAACTTTCTATTCAGTAAATTTATTAATACTGCCTAAAAACATTTTTTTTAAGTTTTATTTTTTATTTATTACATATCCCCCCCTTTCTGTTTGTTCGTGCTGTGTTCATTTTTTTTTTTTTTTGCATTCTTCTGTGTCTGCTTGTCTCCCCCTGCTGTGGGGACCCACTGAGTCAGCTCACCACGCAGTGGCCTGTCTGCTCTCGGCGGCTTGCCTTGCCCGTGGCGGCTTGCCCTGCCCACGGCGGCTTGCCTTCTCAAGGCGGTCTGCCCGCTAGAAGATGCCCCGGGAACCGAACCCGGGCCTCCTGTGTGTTAAACCAGCGCCATACCAATTGGGCTGCAGCCAGCCCCCTAAAAACGGTTTTAATGTTAGCTAAAAGAGCATGCCTTATAATTACACATTTAAAACAGTTTATCTGAAATCTCCTACCTCAAATCTGTCTAAATATTCTCATTCAACTATTTGAGACAGGTGAAAACACAATATACTACCTTGGATCAATAAACTAGCTTTAAATTGTAAATAATGGAAAGCATCCATAAATTAATGGACTATTTAGGTGGAAAAATTAATTTACAGCACTGAATTATATATTTGAATGTAATTAAAATGGGAAATTTTAGGTTGTAAATATGTTACTAGAATAAATGTTTTAAAAAATAAACGTAGGAGTGTTCAATACAGTGAATCCTACTGTAAATAATGGACAATAGTTATAGTTCAATTGTGAATTGTAGCAAATATACCACACTAATGCAAGATGTTAATTATAGGGTGGTAAATGGGAATGTTTTATTTTATGCATGATTTTTCTGTAAACCTACAACTTCTCTAATAAAAAAAATGAAAAAAAATCACTTATCAAAATCAGAAATATTACTATACAAAATGCTAGTGAAGTTCCTGAACAACTTATAGACCTAAAAACATTCTAATCACACTAAATCATTGTATTTAAAATGCTTGTCAAAGTCTGCTACTCTAACAGTGCCATATTTGCAATTATATAATTTATCTAATACTAAACAGGAGACAGGCTAAATAAAGGCTACTAGAACAAATATAAAAATATTTATAACAATGATCCAAATTTTGAATCTACTAAATTCAGTAAAGAGACAGGTAATGAAATGAAATAGATACTTTTGAAAAGGTCAGTAGTTAATTCAAATAATCTAGCTTGAGTTACATTTACCAACATAGATACATTTCCACAGCACAATGAGTGAGGGGAAAAATAAGGTGCACCAAAAAAGGTTTATTATAATACCATATGTGTAACTATAAAAATACTACATTTTTTCTAGATTGATAAACTTCAGGAAAGGGGAAGGGCAAATATATGATGGGTTTATCTGTATGTATGGTATCTAATGTATTTGAAAAAGAAAAAGGAGAGAGAGAGAGAGAGATGGGGGGAGAGAAATCTAAAGCAAAACAAGCAAACCAACAAACACAGTATTTAATATCATTCAAACAAATAATCCCCAGGTTCTTTTTTTTTTTTTTTTCTTTTCTTTTTTTCATTTGAGTATTTGGGGACAAGAGGAAGAAGTGAAGAGATGAGATTCAGGATTTTATAACTACCAATCTATGTTGTGCTTCTTAGAGGTTTTTGCACCCAGGAGAAAGTGGCTTCAGAGAAGCACATTTATCCTCATTGACGTTCTGATCACCATCAGAGTTTATTAGCGCTCAAAGGAACATACTTGGTAAGGCTCCTCTGGGAATGGCACATGAATAAGAAATTTTAGAAATTTTCAGTTCTTCCCTTTATGGTCTGTTAAATAGAAGCACATTGTAAGATGAGAGTTTGAAATAATTAAGTAGAAATAAGGAGTGAAATCATGCCTGCTCTAATTACAACTTAAATTTTTCATACCCATTCACCAATCAAAATAACTTTCTCCTCTATTTATCATTGTCAAAAAGAATCTAAGCCCCACCTACAGTGACAGGCATATTTGGATGCATCTTTTGGAACTAAAGCCATTTTTAGCAGACATTGTTGGTGACCACCCATAAACCCCATGGCACTTAATGTTCACATTGACGGCTACTTGCTGCAAGTATCCGTAACTGCAAAATTTCTCTGGCATATGTGGTAGGTGGTCTGATCCACATTTTACAGATGAATTTTTACAGGTGGGATTGAGCTGGTACTTCTTTAATCAAAAAAGAAGAATAAGAATACCAAACAAATTTTACATGTTTGTTTTGAAATATAAGGAAATTTTTATATTAAAAAAACCATTCATATCCCCCACCCAAATTAAATGATTATCCACATTTGCATCTGTATCTATATCTACCTATCATCTATCTATAAGAATGTGAATTTATTTCCTATACCCATTCTCCCTTTGTACCTTAGCTGAAAAAGCTAAAATGCCATGTCTCTTCTTACCTGAATAGAGGAGTACCATATGACTAAATTTGGCCAATGAGATGAAAACAGAAGTTTTGTATATATCCCTAAAAATGATGGAGACATGACTTTACTGGCCTTTCTCTTGCTACTGGGTTTAGAATGCAAAAGTGATAACTAGAACTCCAGCAACATTTTGGATCATGAGATAGCATAAGAATTCTGAGGACAGCAGAGAAGAAAATTAGCTGGCTTCATGACACTAAGAAGTCACCATACCAGTCCTGGTCACCTACCTCTTTCATGTGATAGAAAAATAAGCTTTTCCCTTCTTCAAGCCTCAGTAACTTCAGATTTTCACGTTACATGCAGTCAAATATAGCTCTATATGATATCTATTAAAATTAACAAGAACTATATGAATACATTGTCACAAGAAATTGTTAGCAGAGTGTGGAAATAAAGTTCACATGACTTCTTCCCAAAATTGTAGTCTATTTGGCTACTGTATAGAGTTTCCACTGATATGTGGTTAGGATTTATCTTTCCAGTCTTTTTCTTAAACTTTAAGTATATATCCAGAGTACATGTATAGTTTTTTGTCTGCATTTTTATTAATTTACATTCAGGGTACCATGCTTCTTTTTGCAACTCATTTTTTCCATTCCATACTGTTTTTAAGATGTTTTTACACTTCCCCATATAGATATAGATCCAGCTAATATTTATGACTATGCAAATTTTCTCCACTATTTGTGTGTTTACATATCACTTTTTATTTCTTTATTTCTCTATTGATGGGCATTCAGGTTGTTCCTAATATTTCACTATTGCTCACTAATCTGAAATGAATATCTTTGTGCCCTATCCCTTTTGTTATAGGAATATTTTCTAGAGTATATTCCCAGAAATGAAACCAAGGGTCACATATTCAATTCCAATAGCTATTTCAGATGGTCTTCTCAAGAAAGATGCATTTAGCATCATTTTTTACACAAGAAAATTTTGATAGTCTTTATTGATATGCTGTTATGAGAAATTCCTAGATAGCTCTGGTTTTTTATTCATATCCTTTGCATTTATTGCCATAACCAATATTATAAAACTTTAAATTAATAATTATGGTTCTGTGTGGCTTTTAGCACTGTGTTTACTTATTGAGAAAGATGTTGGAGGGAAATTTAAAAGATTAAGGGGGGCGCCCAGTGGATAGGGCGCTGGTATACCACATGGGAAGCCCGGGGTTCGGTTCCCGGGGACCTCTCCTAGTGGGCGGACCGCCTTGAGAAGGGCAAGCTGCCTTGGGTGGCCGGAGCCACTGTGGGCAGGGCAAAAAAGCTGCCACGGACAGGGCAAAGCTGCCACAGGCAGGGCGGGTGGCCCACGAACAGAGCACAGCCAGCCACCCGCGAACTGAAGCAGAGCCGGCTGTTAATGGAAGCAGAAGCTGTCCACAAGCGGGGCAGGGCCGCCTGCGTGGTGACCAGTCTCGGCGCGTCGCCCCAGCATGGGGAGACAAAGCGGACAGAGAGGAACACAGGAATGGACACACAGCAAGAGCAAGCAGAAATGGGGGGG
>PVKH010019950.1:0-14712 GCA_004027955.1 Chaetophractus vellerosus | reverse complement strand
GTAAGTTGCAAGTTTCCCTGTAAATGAAGTATAAGGAGCAAGACATATAGTCATTAATTTTAAACTCATGTTTCTAGAACATAAATATGAGAAGACTATTGATTTCTTAGCCTGATAAAATACTTGTTGCATGTAGAATATACTTTAAAAGCAGAATTTCATCCACTGAATTAAAACTGCTTTAAAAAGTATTCATTCATGCTTTTAACAAAATACATCATTCCTGTTTTCATTTGATCATCAAAAACCAAAACTCTACTACTCCTATAAAAGGCAGCATAAACAGAGAGGCTGCCTGCTGGGAAATTCCCAGCCATTGAGCTTCAGGAACTCAGGATGCTATCATTTCTCTTCCTTTCCCACCCTCCCCTGTTCTCCAGACTTATTTCATTTCCCATAGTTAGATTCTTCTGCTTCCTTGCTCAAGTAATTCTTTGTTTTGGGAGATAAATTAGAAAAAAGACACTTATATCATGGGATCCTTTTTTGGACAATATAAATATCACATAAGGTAAATGTTCATTAAAATAGATGGAAAAGTAGCCTTTCCTGAAACGGAAAGAATGAGTCTCCAATTTCTATGAATCAGACAGAATCTTAAGAGGTCCAAGACTCTAGAAGTCTCACTGCTTCATGGCCCTCAGTTTGAAGCCATTTAACAACAGGAGCCATAATCAAAGTATGGTTTATATTTTCATCATAAAAGTAAGTTTTCTCCTCTTTAATAAACGACTTAAGAATTTCTATCATTATCAGAATGGGGGTGGGGAAGGCAGGAGTGTAATTATTTCTAAACGGAAGCAAAAGGAAAAGACCCTCAAAAGAAGAGTGAATCTGGGAGCGGATGTGGCTCAAGCAGTTGAGCTTCCACCTCCCACATGGGAAGTCCTGAGTTCAGTTCCTGGTGTCTCCTGAAAAAACACAAACAACAAGCAAAAATAAGCAATAAAAGCAACTCAGGGAAGCCAATGTGGCTCAGTGATTAAGCTCTGGCTTCCTACATACAAGGTCCCAGGTTCAATTCCTGGCCCATGGAATTTCAAAAAAAAAATGAACAACTTATTGTAAACATTTTTTAATCAAAGGAACATGAGAATTAGTTTTTGCTAAATATAATTCTTATTTGTAGAGCCAGTCATTTAATATAGGCTAATGTTCTGGCCAACTAATTTAAGAATTTTGTACTCTATAAGGTACTTCTCTAGTATACTAGCTTATAAGGAGTGAATTGCATTTTCTTTTTCTAGATGGACATTCTACATGAACACAAAACATAACTGCCAAGTCTAAATTTATTTTCTACATTCTCCAGTTGGTTTCCTTTTGGGGGAGGAATGTTAGGATACAGCAAATTCACACCATCAGATGAGATGTGTGGAATGACTGGAAAACTGCCAATGTCTCACTCCTTGCAAGGCAGAAGGAATTTTTGCAATATTCGTATGGACACCGAAAAGGCACTTCCTTATCAAGAGAGGCACTGAATAAATCCCCAGAGCCAGAATGCTGCCTCTTCTTAGCCTATCTCATCATATAAAAATTACAGTGGCTAACGAATATATGCTCTAAAGTCAGAGAAGAACGTTCATATTTTATAGTGTGGCTACAACTAAGAAAAGTGTGCAGAAAATGCTCAAGAACTCAAGAGACTAAATCTTAAATCTGCCTCTTAGTTGTCTCAATTAAATTGTAATTCTTTCAAGTCTTCAATTTAACTTCTTTATTTTGGTTTCACCAGTTTGAGAGACAAAAACTAGAAATAATAATCATAATATAGCATAGCACATTCACTAAGTGCTCCAAATGGCTATTAGATAACAAAACAATATAGCTATACTGGCCTGTGATTTTTACCTCACCATATTAACTCAAATTTAAAGTTAAAAATGGAAAACCAACACAAAAATTTAAAAGATAGAAATAATTGTTATGTAAAAATAACAATAAATAAGTATATTTTTAAAAAGGCCTAATGAAAAAAAGGTCCAAAATTGCCTTTGTATAAGACACTCGCCGGTGATGGCAGCATTAGTCAATTTAACGCAGCAAGGGTGACTCACCACATTTTAAGGGTGTTCTCTTTAGCAATGGCAACAGCAATTCAATCACCAAAATAATTTAATCCATAAATCTAGGCATTTGTCAAATATCACCCACTAGAGTATCATTTTCTAATAAGTGACCTTTGGGGAAGTCAAATTTCTAGAAGGAATTTTAAGATTAAAGCTGAAATCTGGACTACCGCCTGAATGTTTAATAATTTACATTCCAAGAAAGTATTAAAAAGTACTCTAAGCTTGCAATAGTGTTATATTCTTTTTGCTTGAAATAGTGACAAGTCACAACAAGAGTTAATGTGAACATATTTTTATTGTGCTTATTCTAGAGATGGAGACCTTATAGCTGTACTTTCCATACTTATACATCACACATAATCATACACATACAAATATAGAACATATATACAGTATACACACACATTCTGTGTAAGCATGAAAGCAAAGTGAAGAAAAACACTAAGTTGGCTCAAATAATGTTTCCAAGAGCACTTTCCAGGAATTGTACAATCCAAAAAAGCCCATTACCTATTAATCTGAGAGAATAGCACAAATACCTCACATTCAGATGTCCAGACAGTTTGGCCTAGAATCTCGATTCAAAGGTCAACTAAAAATCTTAAATATGCTTCCTAATTTTTAAATTCTTTTTTGAGTAATAAAAAAATAGGATTGACATTTTCCTAGTGTCAAAAACTAAACTGGCCAGAATCAAGCATAAAGGGTTTTAAGTTAGAAAAGGAAAACAAATATTTTGGGGAAAAAATTACTGATGAAAAAGGTGTAATGTTAAGTCAAAAGCACCAAATCAGAAAGAGGCTATGAGCTAACCACTCTGACCTCCCTAGGAATGCTGGCATGTTCCTAAGTTCTACTGCGTAAATGTGAAAAAGCCATGCACCACTTCTGCCACAAAGATGAAAGCAATTACTACGCTAAACAACAAAACTTTAGAATGTGAGGCAACAAAACAAAGATCTATATTCAAGTACAATATGGGGGTAAGAAGTGGCAGAAAAATTCTTAGTTTTCAAAGAGAAAACAATCCTTTTCAGTAGATATCTAAGAACAGAAATAAGAGGAAGCTGTGGGAACCTAGGTTTTAGAATTCACCTTGATGTGGTTATAAACAGACAAAGGGATAGAGATGTTTAAAAATGTATTTCAGATTACAGGCAGATATCATGTTGGGGCCACTCACTCAGCCCTAATTTATATATGCCAAATTCATTGTCATTTTTTTTTAAATGAGAAAAATGCAATTTGGGTTGCATACTGTTCATCTATAAATGTAAAGGCTGACTGATCAGAATAACAAATTTTTCTGCCTGGAATTAAATATCAATTAATGATCTGGCCAGTTAGAACAAGTAAAGGGAAGGACATGTATATAGGCACACATTGAATGGTTACCTTCAGCTGATTATTGAAAATATCAATCTCCTGTAGTTTTGATCTAGTTTCTTTCTCGACTTCATCCAGTTGGTCTCGTAGCTGTTGCCGAGCTAGTTCTTTTGCTTCTAAGGCTCTTTTGAGTGTAAGGAGTGAATCTCCTATTATAGAAAAACATTGCAAAATAAGAACTTAAAACGGCAGTGAGGATAAAGTTTTTTAATGTTCTCATTTCACTTAAAGAAATTCTTAATAGTAAAACAGTAAAAGGAAAACTTAAAAAATAAAACACCTACTGTGCAAACTGTTTTGCTGAACTTGTTTTAATTGGTCATTGAGAATCTGTTTTTCTGGAATAAGCCTTCCAAGCATTTGCTGGGACTCCTGATAGAGAAGGAAGAAAACAACATGAATGACAAGGGAAAACTACCAGGTCCTAATTCAACATCCAGGCAGGGCATAAGCCAGTTTTCTCTTCCCTCAAAGATTCTTCTCCAAATCTCATCCCAAATCCTTTATGTTAAAGCTGCATTTATTTGCTAGTTAGGGTGGTTCTTGCTTTCTTGCCAAGAAATTAACTCTGTTTGCCAAATGCTTTTCACTGATATTTTTAAGTTTTACGACAGTTATAGCTCCCTTGATATTCCTTTTATTTTTGTAGTCTTAATGGCTATTCATCAGCTTTTAAAAATATACTTTATGTACAACTCAGAAGAGAGAAAACTGAAGTAATGATCTCTCAATTACACCAGGATCAAAAACAAATCCAGTGGCCGTTTGTGTACTGTTTGTTTACATGGCAGACAGATTTAGTGCAATAGAGAATCTGGAAGAATTTCCTCATAGGAACAATCCACATCAAATCAAATCTGGGCAAAACAGTATACTCAAATCAAATCGTTTTCCTAAAGCATAGTCAACTGTGCTTCTCATCACCTTATTCTTCTCTCTAAATTAAGAAAAGGCCTCTCAACCAAACGAAGTTGCTTTTCTGAGCCAAGACAAACAATGAAGTATCAAGATAAAATCTGGCTCAGATCACAGAGGGTTTTTTTTGTTTTTCTTTTATAACATTTATAAGACTTACTTTAACATGTATAACCTTCCAAATAAGTTTCTAATATAGGTCAAACCAATATGAAGGACTACCTGACTCATTTACAGAGGCAGTATCTGCTATTCCCAGTGAGGAAAGGTAATCAACATCTCATTGCCTGCACATACCTGGTTTTCTTCAAACCATGTACCATTTCTCACTTCATCTTTTCAGGAATCCTTACTTGTACTTTATTATAAGTATCAAACTTAAATACTAAATATTTGGTCATACAGCATTCAGTGAGGTAATAAATAAGTACACAGCTGAAGGAGCTACATTTTCCAAGGATTATTAAGCTTCTCATCAATAGTTAATGAAACACACTTATGTGAGTTACCACATAAGAATATACTTTAGAAAGTTAAATGTATCCTTTTAATGTCTCTGAACAATTTCTAGCAATGAATGAGAACATCACAAAATCAATAAGGATACAGAGGACTTGAACAACACTATGAACCAACTTGATCTAACTGACATTTACAGGATACTTCACCAAACTACAAGAGAATACAGATTCTTTTCAAGTGTACTTGGAATATTCACCAAGACAGACTATGTGCTGGGCCATAAAACCAACAAATTTAAAAAGGCTGAAATCAAACAGAGTATGCTCTCAGACTTTAACATAAATAAATAAATTAGAAATCAATTGTTCTCTGGAAAATCTCACACTATTTGGAAATGAAACAACATAATTCTAAATAACCCATCAGGCAAAAGAAAGGTAAAGAAAATCAAGAAAGACTTGTGCAGCTGTTTGATGTAATTATGAATTCCAAAAATCGATACTGAATCATGCTTGTAAAGTGATCTGTTCTTCTGGGCATGATTAACTTATGATTAGGGTGTTGACTGTCAGTAGGGCTTTGAGCCCCGCCCCTTGGTGGGTGGGGGAATCGAATATAAAAGGCAAAGCAAAGGACAGAGGGAGCAGATTTGAGGAACAGTTTTTGAGAAGCAGTTCTGATGTTGGAGAGAACGCCCCAGGAGAAGAGAAGTGAGCCGTTTTCCTGATAGTCTACAGCTGACTTTGTGGAGGAAGCGGAGGGGCTAAGCCCGGAGAGAAACGCAGCCCTGAGAAGAGAGGAACCCAAGAAGCCCGAACCCTGACAAATGTCAGCAGCTGTCTTGCTCAAACACATGGCAATGGACTTTGGTATAAGGGAAGAAACTTATGATTTGTGGCCTGGTAACTGTAAGCTTCTACCCCAAATAATACCCTTTATAAAAACCAATGAATTATTGGTATATTGCAAAGGCACCCCTTTGGCTGACAAAAACAACTTGGAACTGAATGAAAATGAAAACCCAACATATTAATTTGTGGCATATGGCTATAATAGTGTATAGGAGGAAATGTGTAGCTTAAAATGCTTATATTTAGAGATGATGGCAGGTCCACACTCAATGGTCTATGCTTCTTCCTTACAAAATTAGAAAAAAAGCAAATTAAACCCACTGTAAGTAGATGGAAAGAAACAATAAAGAAAAGAGCAAAAATTGGGGATATATGGGAATTCCCTTTACTTTGGTTTAATTTTTCTGTAAATCTAAAACTTCTCTAAAAATAAAGTTTATTATTACAAAAAAAGAGCAAAAATCAACAAAATAGATAACATACAATTAAAAAAAATCAATATAAGCAAGAGCTTGCTTAACAAAATAAAAGAAATTTCTAACAAGACGTATCTAAAGAAAAAAAAACACAAATTGTCAATTCCAGAAATGAAAGAAGGGACATCCTTACATACTACAGATTTTAAATGAATAATGAGAGAATATTATGGACAACTATATAAATAAATTTTAAAAAGTAGATGAAACAGGCAACTTCACTGCAAGTTACAAATTATCAAAACAGACTCAAGAAGAAATAGAAAACTGAATAGCCCTATATCTATTGAATAAATTTTGCTGTTAAGTTTTTCCATAAAGAAACTTCCAGGCCTAAAAGGTTTCACTGGTGAATACCACCAAAACTTTACAGAAGAAACATCACCATTTCTAAAGCCAGCATCACCCTGATACCAAAACCAGACAAAGACATTACGATAAAACAATAATCCTCAGGAATATAAATGCAAAGATCCATAATAAAATATTAGCAAAATGAATGTAGTAATATATACATATGAAAGAGTAACATACCATGATCAAGTGAAATTTATTCCAGGAATAGAAGGTTGGTTGAACATTCAAAATTCAAATGACCCAATAAAAAATGGGAAAAAGATTTAAGACACCTTCACAAAAGAAGATCCATGCCAAGAAGTTTACAGAACTGTTCAACCTCACTAGTCTTCAGGGAAAGGCAAATTAAAGCCACAATGAGATACTATTACATACCCACCGCAATGACAATACCAAGTGTTCACAAGGATGAGAAACTATATCACTCGTACACTGCTGGTGAGAATGCAAAATGGTCCAGGAACTTTGCAAATGGTCTGCCAGCTTTTTAAAGCGTTAAACAAGCTTTATGGCAAAGCAATTTCACTCCTAATAATTTAGCCAAGAGAAATGAAAACATATTTCCATACAAAGACACGTATTGATAAAAGCCCCAAACTAGAAATAACCAAAATGTCAATCACAGGCGAATGGACAAACAAGGGATTACTACCCAGTAATGAAAAGGGAGAAACTACCGACTCATCCGATAATATGGATAAATCTCAAAAACATCATGCTGAGAAAAAGACCCCTGACAAAAAAAAAGAGTGCTTACTATATGATTCATTTATATAAAAGTCTAGAAAAGATAAATCTTATATATAGTGATAGAACAGTTCAGCGGTTTCCTGGAGCCAGGAGTGTGGGTGAGAACTGACTGGGAAGAATCACAAGGGAACTATTTAGTATGACAGAAATACTCTACATTTTTATTGTAGTGGTGATGACATGAATATTCCATTTTTTAAAACTCATCCGACAACTAAATGGGTGCACTTTATTGTATGAGATGTAGTTCATCTCAATAAAAATGATTTTTTAAAACTTCACTTCCCTTTGAGTATTTGCCCCAGATGAGTAATAAGCCATGATAAGCCAACTGAAAATTTTACTATCAAATTCATATGCACACTCAAAAAAACATTTTTTACAATAATTTCTGTGGAGCATTTTGTACAATAAGTGTCTACTTAGTTACATTAGTTAGTTACATTGCATTGGCCTATAATATCAGGAGTCGATTATTATTTCTTTCTGATCACACATGCTACCAACAGGAAAAAAAAAACTGGAAATATACTTTGACATGAATTATTTTCCGGAGATTGTAATGTTCAAAATACATAAAGATAAAATTATGATAAACCACTAAATGTGACACTTCTTTTTAATTGAAAGAGACAATTAGGGCACTGCAATGCTTAAAACCCTTCTTTCTTCACATAAATATTCTACTTTTTGGACAACAGGAAAGATAGCATTGATGGGTGTCTAGATTTAAGAATTTTGTGAGATGAAAAATGTTTTTACACAGCATAGGGGATGCTCAATTCAACTGTGAATTGCCCAAGTCAGGTGGGCCGGACTGTCCACTCAGCAGCTAAGGAATTAAAAAGCCCGAGTGACTGTCACTTCACTGGAGGGTTAAATTTAGCATTATGGACAAAGTCCAAATATAATGATCAACTAAAGATATATAAAGGAAGTGAATGCAATTTGTTTATGCCTCAGAGGATTACAAAGAATTGCTGTAAGTTTCAAAATTGAGACAACCATGAGTTTGGAAAAGATGGCCATGCTATAGAGGTGCTATGCAACAATGAGTGTTTAGCGTGTTTCTACTATGTAGCCAGCTCTGCATTAAATATCTGCCTTCTTTCACAATGAAGTGTGGAACAGTAACTGCATGAATTTGATGCCTTCCTAGCTCAACACCTGATATCAAACCAGGTGATACCATATCAACTCAGTCAACTTTGGACAAGCAATGAAATGAAGGTAGAACTGCCTGTAGTGCTCTAGTGCGTCCCCCAGGATTCCCGTTACGGAGACTCTGCCTTGAACTAGCCATAATGACCTCCTTGCTGTAACTGGTCTCCCAGAGACATGCTAGAGACTCACTCAGGGCTTTCCCAATGCTGTTTCCCCTGCCATGGAGCTTGCTGGGTCAGACAGCTACATGGTCTAGTCCCTTTCAAGGCTTTGCTAAAATGGCACCCTCTCAGAGAAGCCTGTCCTGACCCACTATTTACAATCACAACCCTCCTCAGTCCCTCCCTCACTCCTTCTCCACAGCACTTTTCATCTCATTGATTTAGTTAACATCTGTTTTCTCCATAAACAGAATGCAAGCTTCCCAGCAGTGGGACTCTCATCCCTTCTGTTCACTGCTGGACCTTCAGTGCCGAGGAGAGCTCCTGGCACACCTATATTTCCTCACCTGTAACTGCTGCTGTAGATGGGTGATTTCGGCAATTCTCAGCTCTCTAGATTTATTGGTACTCTCAATTTCCTGTCTTTGGGTGGTCAATCGACATCTGATATCTTGAAGTTTTCCTTCTAGTTGATGTTTTTTATCATTCTTTAATTTAAAAAAAAGACAAGTATTATCATTTTTAATGGTTCAATGTCAGTGTATTTCTAAACCATTAAAAACCTCACTTACTAGAGCTTCTAATTCAAATTCCAAAGTCTTTTTCTTTGCCTTCAAGACAACTATGTCCTCTTGTTCTTTGTTTCTTTGATTTAGTAGTTCTTGCCTTCGATTCCTTTCCCATTCAAGCTGTCGTTGCCTTTCAAGTTCTCGTTTTGCAGCCTGTGACACACAAAAAGAGACAATTTATTACTTCTATGGAAAAAAAAAGGAATATTTAGAACAGACACATTTACATGGAATGAGAATGAGAGGATCATTTCACCACTGGAGTTTGATTCTTTATGCCTTCAAGAATGCTTGATGTGATAAAAAAATTGCTCTTCCTTACTTAACTGACTTCCAAAGGGCAAGGAAAATTTCTTTACTCTAGTGAAAATAAACCCAAACCCCCAGAATAAACCACAAATTTAAAACTTGGATTATGCTTGTAAACTCATCTGTTCATCTGGGCATGACTGGTTTATTAGGGCGTTGACTGGGCTGCAGTGAGTAGGGCATTGAACCCCACCCCTCGGGGGGTGTGGTCTCAAGTTTAAAAAGCAAGACAGAGAATTGGAGAGAAGCAGATTTGAGAAGCAGTTCTGATGTTGGAGTGAGCAGTTCACCCGATAGTCTACAGCTGGCCTTGTGGAGAGACGCAACGCAGAGAGAGCCTCATGGTCTACAGCTGAACTTGTGGAGGAAACAGAAGCTAAGCCCGAAGAGAAACGCAGCCCCAGCAGGAGAGGAACCCAAAGGCCTGAGCCCTTGCAGACTTCGGCAGCCATCTTGCTCCAACACGTGGACTTTGGTATGAGAAGCAACTTATGCTTTGTGGCCTGGTAACTGTAAGATTCTACCCCAAATAAATACCCTTTATAAAGACCGACCAATTTTGGTATATTTTCAAAAGGCACTTCTGTGGCTGACCAAAACACACTCCTTACTGCAACTGCCACTTACTCACCTGTCTTCCTGCCACACTATAAGGAGAAGGGAGAGTGGTGGTTTACCACGATGACCCCACAGACTAACAATTCCTGGCACATGGTGAATGTCTCCTAAATAATTCTCAACAAATACTCCACAATGTCCTTATTTCAAATCGAAGAAGTAAAGCAAATCCCATCTACAGCAAACCTATCTTTTGGTGGTCCATTCTGGAACTTTAATTCTTGTTAGTATCTAAGTGTATCTGCATAAATAAAAGTCACCTTCTGGCTACAAATTTTCTAAAGCAATTTTCAGGAGACAAAACCAAAGACTTATTGTATTTTTATAAATAAAAATCTCCCATCTTTAAAATACATTTCATTCACATAAGAGAGAATCATGGCATTTGCTTCTGGAGAAATATACTGTAATGGTTTGGCAGTTTTATGCAATTATGAATTCCAAAAATATATATTGAATTGTGCTTGTAAACTGATCTGTTAATCTGGGCATGATTAGGTTATGATTAGGGTGTTAACTGCCACATCAGTGGGACCTTGAGCACCACCCCTTGGTGGGTGTGGTCTCAAGTATAAAAGGCTAGGCAAAAGACGACGATTGGGAGAAGCAGATTGGAGAAGCAGTTCTGATGTTGGAGTGAGCCATTCGCCGGATAGTCTACAGCTGGCCTTGTGGAGAAACACAAAACATAGAGAGCCTCATGGTCTACAGCTGAACTTGTGGTGGAAGCAGAAGCTAAGCCCGGAGAGAAATGCAGCCCCGGCAGGAGAGGAACCCAAAGGCCTGAGCCCTTACAGACATCGGCAGCTGTCTTGCTCCAACACGTGGACTTTGGTATGAAAAGAAACTTAGGCTTTGTGGCATGGTAACTGTAAGCTTCTACCCCAAATAAATGCCCTTTATAAAGACCGACAAATCTTTGGTATATTTCCAAAGGCACCTCTGTGGCTGACTAATACAGATACTAAACTTGGAAAGACACACGAGATTAGTTTGGCCCCTATCTAGATATGGCACCAAATTTATAAATATTCTGTAGAACGTAGTGAAGATTTCCTAGGCATATTTCTAAGAGTAAAATAACAGTCGTAGAACAACGTAATAGGTATAATACCAATTACAACAAACCCCCCCCTTCATCACACAAACTTTATATTTCTATATACATAAACGCAAAGAAAGTCCATAAAAATACTTAACTTACATCAATGGTTTGAATTTTTTACATGACTATTATCAAACTCTTATATATGAACAATCGCAGCAGCATTATTCTTAATAACCAAAAAGTGGAAATGATTCAAATGTCAATCAACTGAGAGATGGATAAACAAAGCATGGCATATCCATACAATGGAATATTATTTGGCAATAGAAAAAATAAAGTACTAATACATGCTGCAAATGGAGGAACGTTTAAAACATTATGCAGGGGCCGGCTCGATAGCCCAGTGGATAGGGCGCCGGCATACCACATGGTAGGCCCTGGGTTCGATTCCCGGGGGCCTCTCCTAGCGGGCAGACTGCCTTGAGAATGGCAAGCCGCCATGGGGGGGCTGGAGCCGCCGAGGGCAGGGCAAGAAGCTGCCACGGACATGGCAAGAGCCGCCATGGGCAGGGCAGGTTGCCCGCGGATGGAGCGCAGCCAGCCACCGGCGAACTGAAAGCCGGCCGTAATCGGACGCAGAGACCGCCCACAAGCGGGGAAAGCCGCGCCTGTGCAGTGTCCACTCTCGGCACGTCGCTGCAGCGGGGGGAAGGGGAGATATGTAATAAAATAAACAAATATTTTTAAAAAAAAAAACATTATGCTATGTGAAAGAATCAGAGTCACAAAAGGCCATACATTTTATGATTCCATTTATATGAAATATTAAAAATAGGCAAATCTATAGAGACAGAAAGTGATCAGTAGTTGCCAGGAGCTGAAGGAGAGAGGTGAATGGGGAGCAACTGCTAATGGGTGTGGGGTTTCTTCTTAGGGTGATGAAAACATTCTGGAATTGGATTGTGGTGATGATTGGACAACTTTGTGAATATATTAAAACCACCGAATTGTGGGAAAAGAAAAGGTAATTGTGTGACTATATTATGTATATAATTCTTTAAGCAGAGAGAGGGAGAGAGAGAGAGAGAGAGAGAGAGAGAAAGGGAAAAATGAACCCAGGAGCACGTGTGCTAACTATGTGGTGGCTCCATCGTGGCTTACCTCCCGCCTCTCAATTTCTTTCCTCCTCTCCTCCTCTCTCTGACGCTCTAGTTCTCGTTGCTTTTCCAGTTGCTTCTCCAACTCCAGTTGTCTTTTGCGCTCTTGTTCCTGGCGTTCCCGTTCTTTCCTCTCCTGCTCTGCCCGCTCTAGTTGTGCCAGGCGCTCTTGCTCTTTGCGCTGCTGCTCCAAGAGAGCTTGTCTTCGTTTTTCTAGTTCCAGATTACCACGTTCAAAATTCTCACGTTTCTTATCTTCAAATGTTACTTTAAAACAAGAAACAGATCAGTTATGAAAGGGTATGGTTTTTAACAGCCTATTTTCAAAGGAAAAACACATTGGCATATTTTCCTGCCTGTGCGCTTGTTACCTTTACTAAGCACTAGGGAAAAAACCCTTCACCTCACCCTTGACTTACATATTCTCCCCTCTACACCCAACACTGTCTCTAGAATAATCTGCACCATCACTCAATCCTCCTTCCTTACTTGTGACTCTATCTTTTCCCTTCTCTTTCATGAACATGGTTCAACACTGACTCCCTATCTTTTCTGTATCTTGAATCTCTCCCTCTCAAGCTCTTCCTCTTACCTTATAATTGTGCTGATGTGCTTCTATTCTAACAAACAAGACCATTTCTGGAAGCAAAGGTACGAAGGTGAGCATTCTGGGTTTCACACTAAAGAACAAGCTGTGCCCTAACCACTCTGTAGATAACCATGGGTAAATAATTTTCTTCTAATCTAGTATATACTTTCCTTCTTTGAGGACATCAATTATGAATTTTACATCTATTTCCCAGGTCAATCATTTTTCTAACCCTTATGAACTCTTTGTTTATGTCCATTTTAAGTTATTCATTAATCATTTTGGTTTTTTTAAAGATTTATTTATTTATTTCTCCCCACCTTCCCAGCCCTCATTCTTTTGCACTCGCTGTCTGCTCTCTGTGTGTTCTTCTGTGTTTGCTTGCTTTTCATTAGCCGGCACCGGGAAGCAATCCTGGGACCTTCCGGAATGGGAGAGAGGTGCTCAATCTCTTGCACCACCTCTGCTCCCTGGTCTGCTGTGTCTCTTCTCTGTGTCTCTTTTTGTTGCGTCATCTTGCTGCGCCAGCTGTCCGCACGGGTCAGCATTCCTGAGCGGTCAGCACTCCATGCGGGCCAGCTCTCCACTTGGGCCAGCTTGCCTTTCACCAGGAGGCCCCAGGAATCAAACCCTGGTATGGTAGATGGGAGCCCAATCACTTGAGCCACATCCATTTCCCTTATTTATAGTAATCCCATTCTCGAGGTCCCTTATTACGTTTTCTCACAAGTGTCTTCAATTTCGTGTTTGCCTCTCATTCCTTGGTACCAACCCCAGGCAAGGGAAACTCCACAGACAGCCTCTGCACAACATTCCCATTGTTCCAAATCTATTTTTAAGAAATGCCACTTCATATTTCACCTTGAGATCTGTAACTATGGTCATCCTTTCTTGGCTTCTTCCCACATTCCTGTTTGACTCTCACTGCTTTAGTTAGCCCTTCCTTACATATTGTAGTAAGGAATTACAGATTTAAGAGGGTAAGTATGTTCTTCTTACACCTTTGGTGATTTCGGAGGAGACAGCAATTTCTATTCTTTGTCACCTTAAAACTGAATTCCCTGTATGTCTTTTTAATTCTAGCGTCTGGTATTATTCCTGGTACATAGGGGGCAGTTAATAAATGTCCATGGGAAGAATGAATGCCTAAACAATTCTGATAATGTCACATCCTATTCAAAAATCTTAAATATCTATTACCAACAGAAAAAGAAAATTCCAAATTCTAAGGATTTCTATATGTATTTGCTTTTGAGACTTCGTTCCTATTGTTATTAAAACCTAAAATGATCCTCACTTCCACCTATAACACTACTCAACCTTCAAGTCTCAACTCAAATATGACCTATTCTGTGGATGTACCATTCCTTGTGCCTTTCCCAACCTAGACCAACCCACTGTAAAAAACCTCCGTGTTGCATCTCTAATACTCTTTTTATGAACTTACCTACTTGTGCACTACTTTGATGACTGTTTATCAGGATTTCTGAAATCCTCTATTAGATTATAAGCTTCCGGGGACGGCTATATAGCCCAATAGATAGGGCGCCGGTACACCACATGGGAGGCCCCGGGTTCGGTTCCCGGGGACCTCTCCAAGCGGGCAGACCGCCTTGAGAATGGCAAGCCGCCACGGGCAGGGCGAGCCGCCTGCGAACGGAGCAAAAAGCCACCCAGGAACGGAAGCAGACCCTCCCAGAAGCGGGGCAGAGCCACCTGTGCGGTGACCTGGCTCGACGCGTCACCGCAGTGGGGGGAGACAGAGTAGACACAGAAGAACGCAGAGAAATGAACACAGCAAAAGCAAGCAGAAAGGGGGGATATG